>JBBPSC010001370.1:0-10288 GCA_038093395.1 Baorangia bicolor | reverse complement strand
GGCCTAGAATCTCGTTTCGGGAGTTGGCCCTGCACATCGGGTGCGAAAACTTCGCGTCTGGGACGAAGTACTTTTTGACAGTTTCTTCCAACTCGTCCGCATCGCGTGTCGTGCAGAGCGTACGGACAATGTTGGTTATTTCTTTCTTGGGGTCTTGCATGTGAGCGGGCAAAGGACAGGAAATGAGGAATTCGTTGGCTGGTCCACTGGGACTTTTATAGCTGGGGGATCAACAGGAATGCTCGATCTGGCGATGGAGTAGATGACTCCTGCAGCTCCACCAACATTCCAAAGTGAGTGTCTGTGATCGACACCCTCGCTAAACATTTCGTCCACCACAGGAATAACCCAGCTCGCACTGTTTCTTTGACCAGGCGTGCGAATGGGATGCATTCTGAAGGTTGAAGGAGCTTGAAGCTTTGAAGCTTGAAGCTTGAGCTTCGAATGAGACACCATAAACAAAGTGTCTGAGTACACGGCACGAATTGGTATTCTGTCGAGTGTGATGCATTGGTTCGGTCTAGAGTGCTGTCGACTAAGTTAAGAACCCACCAATACCTTGACAGCATATTCTTAAGAATTGGAGGGAGGATTGCCGAACACCGAGCCCGAGGCTGGACAAAATATGGTCGCCGAAAATGTCATTGTGTCTGATCGGTGGAGGCCTTTGCTGGGAGCTTGGAGGAAAAGCCAATCGCGCTGCTGTCAAGGGGTGAGGGGGAAAAGCAGCGGGTGCGGCAGTCAACCCCGTCGAAAATTCGATGGTCCCCAGCTTGCCAAATTGTCGCTGGGGGAACAGACGACAATCTAACCACGATGGATGCCAAAGACAACGAGCGCGCTGAGGTTCAAAAAAGCAACTAATTGTGGCATGTGGAATTTTGTTTGGAGGTGGAACTCATTGAGCGGAGTTGTGCTCGCCAGGGTAGAACCGGACATCCGTTGCACTTCCTCGTCGGGTCGCACTTGTCCCTCGCTTTTCTTTGTTCGAAAGACAGCACAATTGCGAGGCATTTGATCGCACGGCTCTTGCGCCCAAAGTCACCACCATTCGACGCTTCTTCTTTGGTCCAGGGGACGCTCACCGTCACCTTGACGAACATCAAGGTTATCCATCTTTGCGCACCGCGCTAGTCGGTCCTTGGGCACGGCGAAAAATCCACAGCACCAGCAGATCGAAGACGGGTCATCTTGGGGAATTTGGCAAGGCAACCGTACGGTGAAAAATTCCATGCTCTTGATCGCAGCACGTCGTACACACGTCTTGTTCGTTCGACACTTACTGATGCCACGCTCGCGCCTGTTGCGGCTTCTCAAGCGTTTTATTCACCACCCGTGTGTGGATGTGGAGGTCACGGTACAATACCACGGAGTTCCGGGGGTTTAGCCATGTCAAACTGTTGGGTGAGTGTCTTGATTCACTCCAATACATTCATACGATGGGGGGACATCTGTTGGCTTGTTGATGGACCGTTTGCCGTCGGCGGCACGTCCCACTAGAGTGTCGAATCTCTCCAATTGCTTGAGGTGGCCAAGGGGGGGTGATGCAGTTTTGCAGTCATACCACTTCACACAAACGTCTTGCTGTCTTTTGAAGAGCTTGACGGGCACACGTTGAGTTGCACAGTTTTGGATTATCGTGGTCTTGAATAACTTGCCTGTGCGCCTCTAGCGTGACGTGACAAGTCCCCTGTCTGTGACAATGTCACGTCTCGACTTCCCACCTGCGGTGCGTCCCGCTCCCGGGGCCTGCTTCAGAGTTATCAGTATTTGAATCTATGCATGTGTTTGAGGCGCACCATTTCTGTCGCTGGAGTGCGTGATGGTCGCTGCCCTTT
Source organism: Baorangia bicolor (assembly GCA_038093395.1). NCBI lineage: Eukaryota > Fungi > Basidiomycota > Agaricomycetes > Boletales > Boletaceae > Baorangia > Baorangia bicolor. The sequence goes on along the minus strand of JBBPSC010001370.1, from coordinate 8,450 downwards.
GTGACCATTCCTGACTACCGCAGATACACACAATGTTCTTTTCTCTAGCCGGCGGTGTTCCAATTTCGAGTGGTCTAGCCTGCCAGGCTCAAGGCCTTCGTCAATTTAGTGTATTGAAGACAAAGAATCACCTTGATTCGTGGAGACTCGTCAGAAATTTGCCAACAAGTAGCCCTGGCATGGCACGCGGCTGCTTGTTGACACTGTTCTGCGGAAGCAAAATGACGCAGCACAAATGAAGCAGTGGCCGTCACAAACTGGGTTCCGCAAGCTTATGCGCCTTTGGTGCGGTCTTGCCGTCACACTACCCTGACGGGACACGGAGTTTGAGTTCAACTGCAAATGGGGTCTTTATTTTTTCCCTCCCTTTCCCTTGTTTTTGTGGTTTGACTTCCCTGTTTCCGTGTCTTGAAGCTGGATACGCCTCTAGCCCTCGCTCTTGCTATCCTTTTAACATTCCAATGGACACTGGGCGGCTCCCGGCTTACCGTTCATCATACCTTTTAAGATTTCATCCTTACCCGAGAGTGAAGCCATCAGCTCGTGAGAGGATAATGGTGGGATACTTCCACCTCGTTTTCTGTTGCTGGGAAATACTTATGGTAAATCTGCGTCGAACAGGCTTCAACTTGGGAAGATGAACACTATGGACAGCCTCAACTGAACTCCGTACATCTAGTGAGCCTTTAGTTTGAAATATCTGTGATCTCTGAATAGAAGATGAACCTAGGAAAGCGACACCTCATTTACCCTAAATCACGCTATTCATGGAACTGACGTTCATAATGAAATCCAGTTGCGTCAGCGGCGTTTGAGTATGTCTTCTCTTGTTGTCGTAAGATACCATACCCTATTTTCACGATCGTGCACTAAACTTTCCATTGACAATAGCACCTCGCGCTCTCATTCGCGAAAAGGCTGTCTTTAAAAGATGACTAGTTGTGTTTGCTCAGTCACACCTCAGAGTTGTTCAACCAAAAAGTACCTGCAGTTATGTTGGATATGTGGCGCCCGGATACATCCACCTGCAACCTTTCATGTAATTAAACATACTCGGCATACGAGTCGTCGGAAAACTATTGATTAACATTGACATCCACAATGGAACTAGTTTATCTCAGAGCCAGGATTCGATGGTTGTCTTTGCCAGCTCGCACGATAGCCACCCTGCCGTCGATGAGGACCTCTCGGGTTAAAAGGAAGCGAGGATCGCGTTGTGGTTTATTGTTGAGGTATAATCCACCCGCTTGAGCCAACTGACGTGCTGCCGCTATAGGGTGGTTAGTTAAGCATCGAAGATAAAGTTACAAGATTTACACTTTGATGAAGCGAGCTGATGGTTCGCGACAAGATTCGGTAGCGAGGTATTGAACATCTCTTCCTCAGTGCAAAATACAAGTCGGGGATCACAAGTCAGTGATTTGATGATCTGCTCGGCTTTCAGCGTAGCATAATCCGCGCCAAAGAGGACTTGGGTTGCTATTCTGGCTGCGTCTAGTCCATCCTCTGAAAATAAAAATGTCATCAGTCACAGCAAAGGTTAGCGGGACAGTGACTGACTGCCATGAACCATCAACGTGACTTCCTCTGCTAGTATTTTTTGTGCAATACGATGCTCTGGGGTCACCTAGCAAGGATCAGAATCGTGTCGGCGGAAAGATTGGAGAAAGTGTACCTGGTGATCGCGCACCACGGAAGATATCTCCTCTACAGGTAACAACGTAAAGAGTTTGAGATATTTCCCCACGTCCGAGTCACTAGTTCGCATGAAGAACTGCAGTCGTTGAATTAACATCGGGCATCCTGTAAATGACTGGACAGACCTGGTAGAAATCAAAGTAACTGGTCAAGTTGTGTTCCAACCAGATAGCGTTCCCCGCGCTCTTTCCAAACTTCTCCCCCCGCGATGTGGTTAAAAGTGGAGTTGTCAATGCAAAGCCTTTCTCCTGCGCGATGCCTCCGCTGGAGGGTGAACTATGTGCAACTTTGTTTATAAGTTCTACCCCAGACAAAATGTTTCCCCATTGATCGGATCCACCGATTTGAATGGTACATCCATGGGTTCTGTACAGCTCGTAAAAGTCGTAACCTTGCAGGAGCTGATAGGTGAACTCGGTAAAGGAGATACCTTGTTGAGTACTCATTCGCGTCTTCACACTGCCAGTGCCAAGTCAGAAGGGTGGTGATGATGAGTTAAACCATACCTATCTCTCGTGAGCATGTTATTTACTCGGAAATGTATGCCAGTCGTACGTAGAAAATCGAGCAAGTTGACGTCCTTCAGCCATGTAAGATTGTTGAGAACTTGTACCGCTGGCAGAGTGGACGATTGAGTTGACAATCTGTCCTTCGCATATGTAGCCGCACTACTAAAGAATTTCTGGATAGCTTGGGCGAGCCCCAGTGTATTCAGCTCAATCTGTGTTTTCTCGGCCAGCCGGCGTTCAGTCATACGTCCTGAGGGATCTCCAACCAAGCCTGTCGCACCACCTATCTGTGGTCAATAAGTCACGGAAAGATGAGGAGTTGCATTGTCGTTTGACTACTTACAAGCGCAATCACGTTGTTACCGCACAACTGAAAATGCAGCAGACAAAGCAAAGGAAGAAGATGCCCTGCATGGAGTGATTTTGCAGTGGGATCTATTCCAAGGTAGACGGTACGAGGGTGCTTAAGGTGCTTCTTGAGATCATCTGGGCTGATACGGGATTCGTTTCAACGAGCGAGCTTGTAAACACGAATCTGCTCACCGCGTTACATTAGCTACGAACTCCCTAGAACTGAGTTCTTGAACGAGATTTCTGCCGTTGTGGATATGCCTTTGGGATAAATACGCATTGTTCGTGTTGTCAGGGAACGAGCGAGTACATCGACGGGCAAGACGGAACATTTGACACGACGCCGGTTTACTTCTTCACTCGAGCGAGCAGGAAAAAGCGAGGGCCGGACGGACCGAGATAGCGAGCACGTGGTCTGGCTGATCAGATTTGGATCGGGAAGCCAATGGCTTTAGTTGCACTGCCACAACCACTCCTCCATTTACATAGTTCAAATCGCTGGGATGCAGTTCGAGGTCATTGCACAATGTCATACGACGCACGCTCGTGTCTGTCGCATGAAGCTCGCTCGTGAGTAACTTTTGCCTCTTGGAAATCGACGCCAGACAATCCCATCTTCAAGATGGAGTCACAATGCTGCCAACCTTCATGCCGGTCGCAACCCAAGCTGTGATCAAAGGGCTGACACCACAACAAGTCGAATCTCTTGGGATTACCCTCATCCTGAACAACACGTACCACTTAAATCTGAGACCAGGGACTAAAGTGCTTGATGAAGCGGGAGGGGCCCACGTATTCCAAGGATGGCATCGGAATATATTGACAGCGAGTGCTTCTCACCTCTCTATCTGACACGTTTCGTGAACAAAAATACCCCTCCGCCCCGTTCTAGGATAGTGGTGGTTTCCAACTTGTCTCTCTCGACAAGTTCACAAAAATCACGGAGGAAGGAGCACTGTTTTCTAGCCCTTTCACTGGGGAGCCCACCATGTTGACTGTAAACTGCCACTACATGCGTGTTAAGCGCGACTGACGCATTCCTAGCCAGAAGAAAGCATGTCAATACAGCATTCCATCGGTGCAGATATTATCGTGCAACTAGACGACGTCGGTGGGTCCTCGGAGCGTGACGTATAACCATTTAAATTCCTGATGAAGCCCAGTTAGCAGCCTTACCGCAGGGCCTCGGGTAGGCGAAGCTATGGAACGTTCCATCCGATGGCTTGATCGATGCATCGAGCAACACGAGCGATCTGGGCGGAAGGACAGGCAAAATCTATTTGCGATAGTTCAAGGCGGGCTGGACCCTACTCTCCGTGATAAGTGCCTAGATGCCATGGTTGAGAAGAAGGATTACGTAGCTGGGTTCGCCATAGGTGGCCTGAGTGGAGGTGAAGAGAAAGGTATGTTTTGCAGTCATTTGGGATATAACTTCCGCCTGGATTCTGCCCAGATGTGTTCTGGAGAATGTAAGGATCACCTACACGGCTGCCTTTGCAATCTTCTCACCATCCACAGCATCAAGCAATGTACGGACAAATTGCCAATCGATCGTAAGCCTCCTTTCACACCCTGCACGTAAGGTTTCATGTCGTCATTTAGGTCCACGGTATTCAATGGGTATTGGCTTTGCGGAGGGTCAATATCACAGCACTTTGCGATTCGGTCTTGACTAATTGCCCGCCGCTACAGATCTTCTGGTCTGTGTAGCGCTAGGTGTTGACATGGTGTGCCTTGCCAAAGTAGCCGTCCCGGGAATGGGGGAGTACTGATGACCTACTTCAGGCGGATTGTGTATTCCCTACTCGGACTGCTAGATTTGGGGTTGCCTTGACTTTCAAGGGTCCACTGAATCTTCGTGCGTGCATGGCACCCTGTCAGATAAAGTATTGACCCTTGCCCAGGGCTGAAAAAGCACGCAAAGAGCATGGATCGAATCGATGACAACTGTCCCTGTCCGACATGTACGACTGGAACGCCTCGTGCGATGCTGCATCACATCGCCACGATTGAGACCGCAGGAGCGCACGGTATCTTGACTTCGTCTCTAATTACCGTTTCATTCTGACGTGCTACTCACAGCACTGACGCAGCATAACCTAGTGTTCCAGGCACAGGTGATGGGCGGGGCCCGAGATGCGATCGTGGAAGGAAGATTCCCTGAGTACCTTCGAACGTTCTTCAAGAATTATTCTGGTGACCAGGGATACCCTGAGTGGTGTATCAATGCCCTAAGAAGTGTGGGTGTCGACTTGCTCCAAGGTGAAGATGTGCCTGTGATACCTGGACCGGGTGCGAAGTGGGAGTATTCGGACATCGCGTAGGTGAACAAGGAGATGGTTCATGGCAACATTGGCAAGTAGACAAATGATGTATACTATCTTTTACTTTTTCGACTCGGCCGGGCATTCTTCACCCGTCTCTTCTCCGCGATTTTGCGAGTTTTGTGGATCTGATCAACTGTCTTGATTTCACTCTTGACACGTCGGGGGGACTTTCCTCCGAATCGTTTGCCGCTGTTCTTCTTCGACACTTTCCCAGTGTTTTTGACAGGCTGTGCTTGCGAACCCTCGCCCTCTCCACCGGTTGCGCTCTGTTCCTTCTTCTTGAGCTGCCTCGATTTTCGTTCGTAGTCCTTGGAAAGTTTGTCGAGCGGCTTCGCCTCCAAGACCTTGTTGTGTCTCCATCGTCTTCCGTCAATTCCGCGTGCAGAAGTGGGTCGCTCTGCTTCCCGCTCTCCAATCTTCGGTATAGTTACTTTCGCTTTCTTCTTCCATTCATCAAAGCGGCCGCTCCGGTAGGTCGCAGGAAGACGTGTTCCGTTCTCCGTCCGCACGAGTTTGATGTTATCTGCGCCACTACCATCCCCTTTAATAAATTTTTTCTTCTTTTTGTCCCACGTCATTCTGGTGTGTCGCTGTCTCTCGGCCACCGTGACGTCCCCTGTGATATCAAACGTGGCCCCATGGGCTTGTGCGGCAAATGAAGAAGCCCCGTCAGTAAGCGAGTACCTGATGACTTGCCAGCTCAGAGGTAATACGCGTCGGATGCGAGTGAGACATACCCCTTTTCGGTATTGGCGTCCTTATGATAGTGCGACATGTAGAACTCCTCGTCGCGATAGCTATCTTTGCCTTTCTTTTTATTCAAAGTTTCGAATACGGCCTGCAGAATCTGTGAGCCCGAGCCATTGGTTACATAACGGACCATGCGTACCACGATGTCCTCCTCATCGGCCATCTCCATTTCCACGTCGCCATGCGGTAATGTATCTTCGTTTTCCGCTGCGACTGCTTGAGCAGCTCCAGATGAAGATGCTGGTGCCACAGTTCTCCCTACCGCTTTTGCCAGCGCTTTCCTGCGTTCCTTCATCAACGCGGCATTCGCAGTTCCCGCTCTACCTCGCGTCCCAAGTTCGAAGACGGTTTCGGCAGGTTTGAACGCACTCACGGCCCGAACCATTGCAAGTCTTTTATGCTCTCTCTCTTTCTCCTCATCAACTGACGCAGTGACCTCACCCTCTTCCTTCCCTGCTTGCCGCATAAGTGAGAATACTGGATGTACCCCTTGGGCACCCCCAGCCCACCCGTCCCCCGACTTTGCCATTTCCTTGGCCCGTTTATAGCTCGCAGCGCTCGCTTTCCCTCGGCTGCGCTCATACATGAGTTGACCTCGATCCATGACCCCACGGAGGCTGGGTAAATTGTGGTGTGCTGCATGTAGCATGCGGATGTATTCGACCTCGGCATCAACAGTGTCCCGTGGAAAGGGACCGAGTATGAGTGATTGTGTGTATGGCCCCTCTGAGGATCGAACGGATGGCGGGTGAGCGGCGACGCCAAGTAACGGTCGTGCGAGAAAGAGTTGTAGATCACATAGATAGGCGGCTTCATTGTGCGCAACAAAACTCCATGCCCACCCCTTTCTCCCTGCACGAGCTGTTCTCCCTACACGGTGGACGAATATTCTCGCGCCGACAGGGAAGTCATAGTTGATAACGTGCTCGAGGATCGGAATATCAAGCCCACGGGCGGCGACATCCGTGACGACCAGGATCTGTGTCTTCCCTGATAGAAATTGGGACATTTGGAAAGTCCGCGTAGATTGCACAAGAGACCCGTAGAGGGCAGAGACGGCGTAGCCTGCGGCAGTGAGAAGCGCCGAGAGGTATTCGACATGATGCTTTGTGGCTGCGAACACAAGAGTCTGGTGGGGTGCTGTGTGGGTGGGGTATTTTACCTTTGTTTTGCCTTTACTCTTCGAGTCTTTGAGACCGTCGCCTTCGGATCGTTCGATACTGGCAAAGGGGACTTTGATGACGTCCCTCAGGAGTGAAAGCAAGCAAGCATCTTTTTCGGATTGCTTCATGGAAAAGAAAGCCATCCGGAGGTCAGTGCTTATTTTGGATTCTGCATCAAGCCGGACGAGTTTTGGATCCCGCAAGCCAGCCTTTGCAAACTCGACGAGGGATTTCGGAAGGGTGGCGGAGAGTAAGAGGGTTTGACGTGACGAAGGAAGGCGGGCGAGAATCTCGGACAAGGCGGCAGAAAACCCGAGTTCGAAAAGACGATCGGCCTCATCGAAGACGACATATTGAACTGAAGCAAGCGAGAGGGACATCTCGACGATAAGGTGGAGAAGGCGACCGGGAGTTGCAATGATACTTTATCCGGGAAAATGTTAAATGCAGAATATGGAATACAGAAACGATCAACTGACACATCCGGGTTTCCGCTGATCATCTCGAACTGTTCATCCATGCCTTCACCACCGACGATCAAACCCCACCGGAGGCTCTCCCCCGATCCCATTTTGGTGTTGTCGTCGTCGTCATGGCCGTCACCGGCATGGGGTACCACCTCACCTTTCCAGCCTTTTGCGAGGCCTTTGCCGACTTTGACGACCTGGAGGGCAAGTTCCCTGGCTGGTACGAGGATGATTGCGCGTGCGCCAAAGGCATGGACATGACGTCCACCGAGACGTTGTATCAAGGGGATCATGTATGCGAGGGTCTTTCCTGAACCCGTGCGAGCCATGCCCACAAGATCGCGTGGGGGAGTGGCAAGGAGGGAGGGGATAGTTGCGCGCTGGATTGGGGTTGGAGTACGATATCCTTGAAGGGTCAGCGCACGAAGTAGGAGCGGATGGAGACCTGGCAGGTGTGTGAGAGGATGCATGAAGCTGAGGTGTAGTACCGACCCATGCTTTGGAAACTGCCCCCGCCGACATCGCCCTTTCCGTTTCCTTTGCTCTTTATTTTCTTGAGCAAGTGTGTTCCACCCTTGACGTTCCTCTTGACGATGGCGTCGTGAATGAATTCATCGAGTCCCTCGTCGTCGGTGTCTTCGTCAAGGGGGAGCCGTGTGGCTCGGTTACCCGTCAATACAGAGGCTATGTCAATGTCCCCGTCATCGTCCGGGACTATGGAAAAGGCATCGCCGAAGGATCTTTTCCGATTGAGGGACGCCATTGGCAATGCTCCGGAGATGGCAGCGGCCGTAGCGTAGACCGGGTGGAGTGGATTTTGGGTGGACACGATTGAACCCGATCTGTCACGCTCGCCTGCGGGTGGATTGCACCGTCGGGCTGTGCTCCCCCCCCTCTATAAAACACTCGTCTTTCTCCCATTTCTTTCCTCATCCTCATCCTCCCCCTCTTCGTCACGACTATCATGATCTTTTTCTTCCTCCTCGCCTCCGTATGCTCTCTCTTCTCTCTCGTCTTTGCACTCCCTGTTCTGTCCCCAGTCATGCGTGACGTGTGGGTGCCCCCAATCACCTCTCCAGACTCCAACACCATCTGGGTCGCCGGTAACAATTACACTGTCACCTGGGACACCTCTTCCCAGCCCTCTCAGGTCACAAATCCCCAGGGCATGGTCTATCTGCGTCA
>JBBPSC010001369.1:0-10288 GCA_038093395.1 Baorangia bicolor | reverse complement strand
TCCAGATCTTCGGTCTCATCAGTGATGTCCAACCTGTTCAAGCGCGGGAGTAGTCGTCGTATCAGTGCGACCTCAATACAAGACAGTGCCATCAGCGAGTCGTCAAGCGCATTCTCTTTGGGTCCATTAGCATCCAGCCCTTTCAAACGCAGAGCCATACCCTCAGACATGAGAAGTGTTAGTCCGGCCCTGAGACCGGAATTGCGACATGATCATAGTGCGATGTCGACGCAGTCGCATGCAGAGCATCGTTTACTTGGCAGCGCTTCTTACCGTTCGATCTCCCGGAGTATGCGGCGGCTAGGCACTGTGACACCTCCTTCCGCTTTCCCGACACGTAATCCTGATCTAAAACATTCCCCTTCAATCCTTACAAGCGATCCTTCGCCGGATGATGACAAGGTGAAATCATCTCAAGACATCCGTCTCGAGGTTGAAGCAATGGAGGCAGAGGGCCGGAGGCTTCTTGATGCCTTCAATGGGCTAGAGCTCAGTGCACTAACCCGGAGTCAGCATATGCCAGGACATGCACCATTACCCCGGTCGCCCTCAATATCTGCCATGAATCGTAGGAATGGCGGAGAATATAACGATTCTTTCCTTACTGCTGGTGGTAGCGCATCAGGTCGAGGAACTCCATACCAAGCTTCTGACGCTGACGGTATCTCTCTTCGGTCCACCACCTCATATGGAACCAACGTCTCCCAACCACGTTCCCACCGTCCTAATCCATCTCTTCGGGCAACAGGTTCTCTGGCAGCCTCCACTGCAGCGAACCGAAAGAGATCCATGTCGTCGTTGTCGTCTCGTGCTCGCGTTCCGCCTTCCTCGACTCCGCCAGGGCTCGTGCATGCACGTTTGGGAGAGCTAGGAAGTGTATCGAGCGTCAACCTGATGAGGCTACAAGGCTCGATGTCGACGATGGATGAAGATTCAGAGATGACTGCTCTTGAAGCTGAGCTATTCGATATCCGGCGTCGGCGTCAAGAGGTGACTGCTAGGTATCAGGACCGTCTGGAATATTTGCGAGCTCAGTTGAAGGGTGCCGAGCTGCGAGAGAAGTTGTTGCGGAAGTGAGGGATCTGGTTGTCTGCACCACACTAATTTGAAACAATACGCCTTTCCGTCATGTTCCATAATGCTTTTTTTAAACCTATATTACTACTGGATGGCAGCTCTGTCAAATAAGCGATACAGGGTGATTGCTGGCAAAAAACAATGGGCTGCCAGATGAGCCAAGCTGCGCTTTCATAGCAACTACTCAGCGCGCCACGGTCATTCCCGATTCAACACCGCACAACGCTGAGCCCGTCGTTTTCTTGTGGGAGAAGCACCATGCTTTATGAGCCTTCTGGAGGTGGGCAGGACGACGGTGATAACTCAGCACTCACGCCGGGATCTACCCCCACTCCAACCACGCACGCTCAGCCAGCCCATCTTCCTCCTACTCGCAGTCATAGTAGCTCTCACCGGTCAGCTGTGGAAATACCGCAGCACCATCATCAAGGAACCTCCTACTTCCCATCTTCAAATCGTTCAGCTTCCCCCACGTCCCGCCAACCCCTCCAGAGGAACATGTCCTCCAGCTCCTCTCGGGACAGAGCTAGAAGCGGCAGCCTGAGCAGTGCACGAGGTAACACGAGAAGCTTTCGGGAAGCCACCATACTCAGTGAAGAACAAGGGGACACAGAGAGTCAGCTGCACGATGCGATTGAAGACACGCGATCGAATCGTCATCCGCGGGGCGGGGATGTCGCTGGCGACTCTCCCGACTCGGACGACAGCCCGGAGAGCGAGGACGTTGAACGACTGCGGGAGGATGATGACCTTATCACACTCAAAGACCGTCAATCTCTCATAAATGTCGAGCATCCTTTCGGCCTGCGTATCTGGAAACCCGCTTTGTACAAGAAGTCTAGATCCATCACGCGCAATGCAGATGCTGCACTGCATTCGATTCCTTCAGCGCAGGCGGAACGCCATCTGCTACCTGGAAACATTTTCTGGGTAGTCTGCTTTGGTTGGCCGTTGGCCATAACGTGCTTTGCTATCTCGGCCATCCTGTACTTCGTGCCCTTGGGGGGTCGCAGATACTCTACGTTGGTCTTTGGCCTGGGTTGGTATCTTGCGTGGCCTTTTGGGAAGTATGTCGAGGGTGATAGCGAAGACGGTGGTGACGAGGAAAATCAACCGGAAAACGGCGACAGCAACGGAGCTCCACTATCCAGGAACTCTACTATCACCCCTATCACCCCTCGCCAATATCAACCGTACGTGCAAGTACACTCTCCTAACGAGGACACGTCCTTGCTCTCGACAGCTCCTACGCGTCATTTCCTCATGTCCTCCAAGTCCTATGGTGCTGCGCCGTCACCTACCGCATCAACCAATGCATACCAAAGAGTGTCCGACGATTGGTTAGGCCGTACTGCCTTCTGGATTGCATTTGGCGCCGTGATCGCACCTCTTATGCTCTTGACCTGCATCGCATGCTGGGCACTTATCATCACCATCCCTATGGCGAAGCTAAATTGGGCGTTAATAAAGTATATGGTTGCCAACCCGACGAGACTTCGATTTTGCGCCCCGCCCCCTGTGGTCATTGTTGCATCCACCCATACCGATCCGTCAATCAACTTGCCAACCGATGCTTCCGGTTCCGCAGCCCCAGCTCCGGTCGAGTATTCTGTCAAACACCCCCGACTGTCCCAAGGTCAAACCGCGCCTTCGACTCTAGGATCGCCAAGGTCAACGGTGCTACTTTGCGTGTATCGCGCAATAGGGTGGAAATATTACAAGTACACTGTTGGTGGAGTTAACATAATCTTCATCAACCTCCTTCCCCTCGTATTTTTCGTCATATTCGACGGCTTCGTGTTGCTTCCTCTGGCCGAGCGCACCAACCATGCTTCAGCAATACTCACCTTCCTCACTTCTCGAGCACTCATCTTTATTCTGAGTCTCGCGAGCGTGATACCACTCTCCTACTTCATTGGCATGGCTGTCGCTTCCATCTCAGCTCAGTCCTCAATTGGTATGGGTGCTGTCATCAATGCCACGTTTGGTTCCTTCATTGAAGTCATCCTGTACTCTATCGCCCTTACTCAGGGCAAGGGGCATCTTGTTGAAGGATCGATCGTAGGGAGTCTGCTCGCAGGAGTTCTCTTGATGCCAGGCACGAGTATGTGCGCGGGAGCTTTGAGGAAAAAGGAGCAAAAGTTTAATGCTAAGAGCGCGGGAGTCACGAGCATGATGTTAATCATGGCTTTCATCGGTACTCTTACACCAACACTGTTCTACCAGATCTATGGGAATGTGAGTACGATAAATCTTAAATATTCCAATTCTGACCTTGCGTTCTGCGAACTTAGTTCCAGTTGGTTTGCAGTGGTTGTCCTGATGGCCCTGACCAAAATGCTCCAAACTGGAAGTGTGATCACTGCTACTATGAACACGCAGATCCTGTTAAGGACCCATTCTACCAATCAACCGTCAAGAGTTTGATGTACTTCTGTGCAGTGATTCTTCTGTTTGTAAGCACCGCGATAATTTCGTCCCCTCTTGAAATTACTCAATCAAGTTTCCCAGTCATATCTCGTTGGATTGTGGTTCTCTCTACGTACCCATGCTACCCAGATCTGGCAAAACCCCCAACCGCTCCTACAATCCTTCGAAATTCCGCCAACGCACCGTCTCTCTGGATATCAACGCACTTTCAACACCGTACCGCAACCCGCCATCCGAGAAACACATAAACGCGTGGACCCCGCCGGTGTCGAGCATGATATACCTTCTACTTGCCAGCCTCCGGCTCTCAAGCCTGTCGAGTCCACTCCTGTTCAGCAGCAAGCGGGAATGTCGCGCCCTCCTGTCTCGCCTTCACTCAGGCGTGTATCGTACGCGCCTCCACCTCCAACCCAGCACTTCACGCCCCTCATAGAAAGCGTAGACCTGGCGATCAAAAATACTCAGCTACCCGAGAGCCTGACCAAGGACGATTTCACGCGGGCTGTTGCGGTTGCAACTGTTAGTGCGTTAAGACATCAACAGGGTCAGGCCTTTTCTCCAGCACGACCAAGGGCATCCGTAGCAGGCGATACAGACACCGGTGTTAGTGGTCATACTGGGCACGAGGCTCCAGAATGGAGCAGGACGACTAGCGCTGCTGTGTTGCTGGCATGCACTGCGCTCTATGCAGTCATTGCAGGTATGTCTCACACCAATGGTGAGGTACTTACGATTGATCAAACCTTTCAGAGCTCCTGGTCGATGTCGTGGACTTTGTATTAGAGGGCTCAGGCATTGATGAGAAGTTCCTCGGTATCACCCTTTTTGCTCTAGTTCCCAATACCACGGAATTCATGAATGCCATCTCATTCGCTTTAAATGGGAACATTGCGTTAAGGTTTGTGGTAATCAATGCCACGCCATTGTCTGCTGACGACTCTCGCCTACCACAGCATGGAAATTGGCTCCGCGTATGCGCTTCAAGTGTGTCTTCTGCAAATCCCTGCCATGGTCGCCTTTTCTGCTTGGTATGCTCCCGAGAAGATGGGAGAAATTGCCTGTTCGTTCACGTGAGTTTCTCCTCGCTTTGTTAACGTATGGATCACTACAACTCCCATGCTAGTCTCATCTTCCCTCGTTGGGACGTTGTGGTCATCATCCTTGCCGTATTCCTGATGACCTACACGTATATCGAAGCGAAAAGCAACTATCATCGAGGAAGCATCCTCATTCTCAGGTATACCGCTCAACCACACTTGGAAGACAGTGATCGGCTAACTTTGATGCACTTTCAGTTACCTGGTTCTCGTCTCAGGATTTTATTTCGCCCCTCGAGTATCTGATGACCAAGCAGATATAAAGCTGGGCATGCAGTTGGTATCACCCTTTTACACATCTACCCAGTTTCTAGCCAGTCTCTGGTCATGATTTCCTTTTCTTGAGTCATTCTTCAAACTGACCAAGCGATTCGTCATATGGAGTACAGTTACATTCATTTCTTGAGATACACTTATTGTGAACAATGGTCTCAATGCAAGCTTTGCAATCCTTCTAACACCTTCTGTAACCGATCCGGCGTGACCGTCAACCGCTCAGGCTCGGACTGACCCTCCATGATCTGTTTGAGAGATTGCTCGTCAACCATGTACTGGAGGAATAACTCTAAGAAGTCCCCATCAAGGAAGCCAACAGACGTTGCCTCCAGATCACTTCGACCAGAATTATTCTTTGGTGCACGGTACCTGGGAGATGTCAGTAGTGTGAGTTCTCAAAGGAAGAAATCTCACTTTGAATGACTGATACCAGTCTTGCGCTCGTAAAAGGTCGATAAATTCCTCTGTAAAGCTGTCATGTGAAGTGATAGCTCGTCGTTGGTTAGGTCAATGATAACACCGATTTGCCCAGCTGGGGTCAAAAACAGTTGTTTAGGCACCATTGGGATGTCAACCGACACGTCATGGAAGGCAAGAGCGCCTTAACAACGGCGTCAGTGACCATTGAAGTCATGAGACACTGGCGTCGCTCACCAGGCAAAAACTTGTTTACGATGTCACCTAGATAGTAGTTACCCTCGCGCTCAAGCACTCTATGTAATTCATTCACTTGGAGTCGGAATGCGAACAAATTGTAGTCGCTCTGAAGGTCAACATGAGCATGAATTGTAGGCAATCAGAGACCACGTTCTCACATTCCCTCCAACGATGGTATTATCGTCTAACAGCTCTGCGCACGTTGGCCACAAGGATCCATAGTCCTTGGCGATGGGTTCGATTTGGGAACCCTTGAGTTTCAGCAGAGAGACCGAGGTAAGTGCATCTCCGACCAACAGTTGATTGTCCCGAGATACGAGTGTGGTGATGAGATAATTGTGATTGAATACTGTGGACTGCGTCATTGAGACCTGCTTCTCTGTCCCATCGACCTTATAGACAATGACCTAGATAGGTAGCGGTCAACCAATGCTTACAGCAACCCACGGACATACCCACAGAGCTATTGATAGCGGCAAGAATCATGTTTTGCATCGAGGTGATCGCGTATACGCAACCCCTGACGCTTACAGACGCCATCACGACCAAAAACGCCCGCGAGCCATTTGCTTGTAAGAGCACGAGCCTCCCTCGAGAAGGCTCCCGTTCTCCGTCATCGTACGATGTAACACCCACGCATAGAAAAGACGTCGGCGCACCCAACAGGGTGGCAGTGAAAGCATGGAGGGATGTTACTTCTTCACCTTGGTCAACCTCAAATTCACTGAGTTCTGCGTGTGGAGAAATCAGCTTCTTCCCACATGGTCTGAATTTCCACCAACTTTCAAAAGAGGTATGATTGAATATTTGTACCGTGGAAGTAAAAACCTCTGCCTGCCCAATCTGAGCAGGTGTTGGCCGCGTACTGGCAACAGCAAATACTCCCCAGCTCGGGCTATGAACAATGCGACGCGGAGAGTTATAACCTAGAGGGATCTATCCGATTATCAGGAGAAGGTTAAAGGTCATGAAATTGCAGCATACCGATCGGATATGAAGTTTGTCGAAGTTCGCCACTGCTCCAATGACGAGGGCATCCGGGCTTGCCAGAATCACCGACGAGGGATGCGCTACTGCATTTAATTCAGAAGCTGCGCTGATGTCCTGTGCGCGCGCGGCACTCACTGAGCCAAGGTATCATCACGAGGAAGCTATAATACGTACCTTAAGCATGAGGGGTGAATGTTGCAGACGTTCTCTTTCCCAGAATAATATCGATGTTCGACTCCCGCAGGCAAATACTGTGGAGCGATCCCTAATGCGGCATGTATGCATCGTCACAGGAAGGTTGCCAATGGAAATGAGCTTCTGGTCTCCTAATGTCCCGTTCTGAAATGGAAATGTTGCAAGAGAGCCATCGACGAGACCGACCAGAAGGTGGGGATGTGATTGTGGGGTCTTTCCTCCAGGTTCGCTTGTAAAGTTATACAGTAGCAGAGATCGTGGAGCAGCCGGAAGCTCACTGGTTTCACAGACATCCTTCATAGTACAACGCTCCGAGAGGGACAGAATCTTAACGACCTTCGACATCCAAAATCCGACGGCGATATTCACAGCGTATGACTTTGTACTGTCAAGGGGTAGACACGTCACAGCCGAGATCTCCGCAGTGCAGCTGAACGGTGGGGGCTCCACAAACTCTCGCATCCGTTGCCTCACGAAGCGATCACCATCGAGGATAAGCAAAACCAATCTGCCGTGATCAAGGGCGATGATGACTTGACTCGCATTGATGTCGGCAGCCACGATTTCCCTATGCCAGCTCGCAGCATTACCATCGGAAAATTTATCCAGGGTCCAGAGATCGCCTATCCGAGTGTACTCTCGCAAGCTGGAATCGTAGTTCAGAAGGAGTAGTCCCTCAGGGACGACCTGTACGACCAGAGATGAATCAACGTAGGTTGATGGGGTAGACCCATCCCCTGGAATTCGCCGTTGGATATTGGAAACCGCCAACGTCCGGGATGACAGGAAGCCCTTGTCCGAACCTCCGACACTGGAAACCATAGTCCCTTGGTCATCCTCGAAACGAAGCACGTGCGTTTCCTGGAGAGTTGACACTACGATATGAGTGGTTGTCCTTGCGTGAAGGTTGAGCATCGATGCTTTTCACTGTCAACGTATACTCACCGATCCCTGTATTTTTCGCGCAGCGACCAGATGCGGTCGACACCAGATATACCGTGCACGACAGCCGCCTCCCGAAAGTCAGCACCACTCTTGACAACTTTCAGTGAACCTGTATTCCGTCCCCCAGAACATGTAACAATTTCATTCTGTAAAAAGTATCAACGATGCCCTAAATCCCAAAAATGATACACACCTGACCACTATTTTCTGTGTCGACAAGGATCCCATCGACAATCGGTGCGAGGTTGTTAAAACTCTCTAGTTCGATGAGGTAACTACCAATGCCATTAACGATGATACCCTCAGCGTTTTCATCAATCCTATTCTTGGCCATCATGCCAAGATCTTTAGGCTTGATGGTGGGAACGGATGCTGGAGTGGGTAACGTCGGACAATCTGAGATGGAAACAGGGGATGGGCTAATATGCAGCAGCTGTGAGTCGCCAAAATGGGATCCAAGATACACCACTTGATTAGCCAAGTATGTCAAGGTCATCGGAGAGGATGCCTGTGTAGCTCATGATCAGTCGAGCGAAGAAGCCGAGGAGTGCCACATACTTCTCCCAAAGCAACGAGTGTCAAAACTGTCCCACCGGACCTGTCGACATATAAAATTGCATGCCTTCCGTATTTATCGCCAATCAAGAACGTATTATTTTCTTGCGTCAGCGTGCAGAAGCTATCGCATTCAAAAGATGTGATTCTCGTAACTTCAACCACATTGAAGTAGCACTCACGCAGTGACTTCAGACCATGGCCAGGTAATCACCGCACGTGCTTTCTTTTTCCTCCATTCCCTTTCTTTTTCCTTTTGCTTCGCATTTGCAACCTCTTCTGCGTTTCTGCTCTTCTTCTTTTTCTCCATGCGACGGCTCTTGCGGATATTTTGTTCCAGGATATCGCTAGAAGCCAAATCATACAGTAGAATCTTCCGCCCACCAACGACTAATATTCCACCTTCACATTCGTTGTCGCTACTTTCAGTAGAAGGGACAAAGATCAAGCGCGGCGTCTGTTCTTCGATAGAGAACCACTTTCCAGGGAGTGACAGAGGAGGAAGTAGCTGCGATGGTGTCGGGGAAAGTTGAAGATCATCGACTTGAATATCACGCGCGAGAAGTTGGAGACGTTGCTGGAAATCAAAGTGTAGCATAGCAAGCGTGTATGGTTCAGCCGACATAGAGATGAAGGCAAGACTGAGAAGATTCAACTCCAGGACTCTGTCATGCATATTGTTAACCGGATTTTACACAGTGGACAACAAAAAGTATGCTGACGATACGTCAAAGTCATTTTCATAACCACCTTCCTCCGTCAGAGTGATGATCTTGAGTTTTCCTGTGTAAATGCTTACAACAGCTACAACCCCTGATGGGTCCACGAGCACATCATGGCAGAATTCCGCCGGTCGGGCACTTCTCTCGAATAGAGCGAGATGCCTGGTTGCACTGAGGTCTCCCTCACCCGATTTGGAGGCCGTGAATAGCAAGAACACAAGCTCAGGGTCCGGGTGATCGGTGAGGACCAACAAGCTCATTCTAGTGGTGTGCTGTTAATTAAGCAAGCGATCATCGACAGAACAGATACCACTATGGATACGAAATACCACAATGGGAACCGATTTTATTGTTCGTATCCTTCCCCATATTTCGATTCCTTGTTCATGGCAGAGACCTTCCGGTTGTAGCGAGTAGATGTCTACCCTGTTTAGTTTGGCCACGACGAGGAACTCAGATCCATTTTCGTCTGCCAGTGTGCATTTCACAGAATCGAGGACAGATGACGGTGGATGGAAAGTAGAGATGAGTTTCATGAAGAAATGCTTGAAGTAGAAGGCTCGATACCAGTGTTAACTTCAGTTACTAGTACCTTGCTTGTTACCTTGCTTGCAAGGTTCTTTCCTCGCTTCGTTTTCGGTGTACACGTGATCGCATCACGTGATGTGACAGGTTCCCGCGTTCTCGTTGCACCTAATACTCCCGGTTACTAAGCCTCACTATAAGGGGTGGCGTGACGTGACATTACCTTTTAGTTAGGCTTCCTTGCTCTGTTTCGCCAACACCAGTGATAAATACTGCCCTAAATATCATAGTATCCCTAAGAAAAGGGGAGGGCTATGGGAGCAGGAGGTGAGAGGCTGTGCATTGGCATGTGCTCAGCCAGGCCCTGTGCTGCCATATGCCATACCTGTTGCCACCTGACACCTTTGTGGCACAGCACTCCTCCTGAAACCTTCTCACGCCCTTTTCCTCTCCCCCTCACCACCCCCAACATCATCTGCCCCCATTCCAGCCTGCTGGCTGTGGCTTGCTCACTCTCATCCCTCATCCTCTCGCCATCGCCCTCATTCTCATCGCTGTCGAGGTTGTTTGCAACATCAAACACACCCTTCCTGTTGCATTCGCCTTCACCACTCTGGCGTTGTCTGCCCCATTCCAGCCTGCTGGCCATGGCTTGCTCACTCTCAGCCCTCGTCCTCTTGCCCTCATCCTCATTCTTGTCATTGTTGAGGCCGTTTGCAGCATTGAACACACCCTAGCTAGTGTGTTCACCTTCACCACTCTGGCGTTGTCTGCCCCCATTCTAACCCACTGCCTGCCATCTCCCTTTTCTTTTCATCA
>JBBPSC010001368.1:0-10297 GCA_038093395.1 Baorangia bicolor | reverse complement strand
CATGAATGTAAGTAGAGCGTTCACGATAAGATAGATGATTAGATCCTTGTGGATCACGTGACGCGATAAGATAAGATAAGATCAGAAAAGTGCATATGTGAAGGGTGAAAAATGTAGACCCGTAACATAGAATGGAAGAGAAGCGTGGCATGAGGACCACATGAGGATGTGGCAGAATGGAACATGAGAAGCATAGCATGCATTCAACGCATGTAGAATGGAAACGAATAATATCCTGCACGGTGATGAGTGAAGATGTGAAACCGTGCTAGGTATAAGTGGATCTTAGATCCGTGAGAAGTAAGCGTCCATTGCGCGAAAAGTTCTAAGTCCAAAAGATTAGATAGAGCATTCACGATAGTTAGATAATTAGATCTGATAAGATCAAAAGATAAGATAAGGAGAAAAATGTTAGACCCGTAACACCCTTGACGACCTCATTGGAGACAATAACTGGAAGAAGCTGACCAGTTTGGGTAAGTAAGCTTCGTTGAATGGTTTTGCAAGACTTACCATTTCAAACAGTGCAGGTGAGGCCATTCTCCACAAGATTATAGAGGCGGTGCCCAAACGGAATGATCATCAGGACAATCTTCATGAACTTGAGCGTTCCCTTGAAGAGCAATACAGGGATCAGCTATCAAAATGGAAAGCGGACGTCAAGGCCTGGGAGATAGATATGTCGAAGCTGAACCCATTTGAGATCAAGACAAGCTGTTACGGGTCTAACATTTTTTTCCCCTTATCTTATCTTTTCATCTTATCTAATCGCGTCACGTGATCTTATCAGATCTAATCATCTAATTATCATGAACACTTTATCTAATCTTTTGGACTTAGAACTTTTCACACAATGGACGCTCACTTCTCATGGATCTAAGATCCCCTTTCACCTAGCACGGTTTCACCTTTTCACTCATTACCGTGCAGGTTAGTATTCTCTTCCATTTTACATGCGTTGCACACATGCCATGCTTCTTATGTTCCATTCTGCCACATCCTCCTCATGTGGTCCTCATGTCACGCTTCTCTTCCATTCTATGACTATGTTTCCACACCATGCTTTATGCACATGTTCTCCTATATCGTAGATTAGACGTACACAGGTGTACACACCCATGTAGTATATAAGACCTCAATAGACAGCCAGAGAACTCCAGTCTAGTTCTCTTGGTCTTTTCCCCTTAAAGATCAGAGTAGTCTCCTCTTCCTCTCCACTTCCAAGTCTAAGTGTTCTAGTGCAACCTTTGAGCCTTACGCTTTTTGGGTTGTTTCACAAGCAGTACATCAATCCTGTCATTCCACCCAGACTTTAGCTAAATTGGGATCGACTAGCTATCACGCAGGCTTCTGTGCGCCTGCAGCTTGCAAGACAGGAAGCCAGCGTGCTGGATGCTGCTCTTGTTCACACCGAAATCTCGCCAAGTGTTCTGATTAGCACCGGGCTTGATTTAGAAGAGCAACAGTGAGTTCCTACTAATCGCAGTCATACCATGGCTAATATTTTGCAGACAGCACCTTTGCATTGATACCGAGAAGTTAAAGTCGCATGCAACCGATCAACAGAAGGCGAAATTGCTCCAACGCAGCAATGCACTCATGAGGTGCATCAAGGCTTGGACTGATGTCCAAATGCTGTACATTCCTTGCATTGTCTTCCTCCGTGCAAAGACATCTCCTAGTTCCAGAGCGGTCCAATCCCCTGAACGCTTTCATCTCTGGCTTCCATCTGCTCTTCAACGCCAAATTCCATGCAATCGTGAACTCAAGGAAATTGAATGGAAGCTTCACGTCAGTCAGGCTCATGATGCGCTTGAGAAGTTGCAGCAGGGACTTCGCTCACTTTCTTATATGCTTCATTTCAAGGATCGGTTCCTACGTGGCCAAGGCACAACTACTCGGGCGCGTAATTGTCTTGCATTGGTCGAGGCAAGGATAGACTTGTACACCACTAAATACCATGCCGCTTACAGTGCCTTGTTGGCATTATCTCCTTTGCTCGGTAAGGTGGGCTGGAAATCTACATTCCGGCCTCTTGAAAAGGAAGATATCTGCTGCATGACAGATGGCACTGACAACCAATTGAGCGAGGGACGGAGAAGACTGTCTTGGATCTGGATCGCTTGCGGAAGCGGCAATGATGAAGAAGGTGAAGACCAGAGCCTGCAGGACGGTAAGTAGATGTCGCAATGGAATCCTTGAGCTACCTGATGGTATATTCAGCAATTCAGATTGAGTGGTGCAAAGCCCGAGCCCGAGTGCACCACTGGGCAGAAGAGGTCGAGCTGTTGGTTGAGGAACAGTGTCAAATCTTGCAATTTCTCCACTGGCAGTCAACGTGGTGGTTGGACAGGCAGGCACTTATCGAAACTGATGATCCTGCACTGAATGAGGGGGTGAGGGTGTACGCGCTGCACCAAGCAGCGCTTAGACAGGACTTGGTGAAGCATTTCAAACACATTTGGCGAAACATACAAAGATACATTGTGTTACGCGAAGCGTACCAAAGGGGTCTCATTCAACAGGGATACTCCACAAGCGATGCTCACGAAGAGACTGACGTTTGGGGAGCTGCGAGGATAATGAGATGCTAAGACGAGGGGGTCTCAAAGAGACTAACAAGGATGCCCAGGGGCGCTGGGGCTTTTGTACAGAGATGCCTAGGGTTACTAGGTCTTGGACAAGGAGAGGAGCGTTGACAGGAAGTCACGCTTAGAGACGAGGACAAGGACTTAAAAGTGGAAGCTGGACTTCCAGGGGATTCAAGAAGGTATGCTTGTTAAGCGTAGATCAAGAATAGAGAAGTACAGGAGGAGTGGTGTAGGTTTATATACAAACAAAAAAAGGGGGCACGGACCAAGCTCCTCATAAGGAAATGAATGCGAGAGAATCGGATGGAAGGTTTAAGGGACACAGGCCACTGTGAGAGAAATGGCAAGGAGATAGGAGAGTCCTAGGAACGGTGTTCAAGGCAAGAGAGAAATAAGAGTAACGTCGGAAGGGTCAGCGAGGATGATGAGAAGAGCGGAAGAAATGAAAGCTGACTGACCACGCCAAGTACGAGTAAGGGAACAGTGTGTACAAAGCAGAAGGTGAGAAGAGTGAAGAAAGAAAACTATAACAACTGGTTGGTGTTTAGGCAAACTGAGATTGCAATAGTATGACGGTCCTTACAGTCCTATGAGCCAAAAACATACCTCAATGAGGCCTCAATCTAGGATCTCAAGAAGACCAATATATACTTGCAGATCGCGTGTTCTTGAATTTGCCTTTCCTGTTGTACAAACTTCATTTATATCAGTCTAACAAATATTAATTTCTTTTAATCCACAGGTTAAGTAGACGTGTCTCATTCCTGCCCCATCCCTGTGTGTGGATGCGTTCTCTCTTCAGCACTCCTACGTGTTCTCTCAATTGTACCTGCACATTTTCTCGCCTTACTATCGCGTCTCACAATCCCTGCCACTCCTGCATCTCAGAAGTCCACTCATTGTGTTACCCCCTCTATGCGCATATTCCAACTCTTTGACAAAAAATGTGTTGTTTTCTCTAAGGTGAGTTGTTAGATCTCCCAATCTGCTTCCAATGCTACCTGCTACCAGATCTCCATGCACCCACGCATCTGCTTTCCCTTACACACTAGTAAAACGCATCATTTTCTCTAAAGTGAGTTGTCAGATCTCCCACTCTCCTTCCAGTGCTACTCGCTACTAGATCTCCACATGCCTGCACATCTGTGTCTCGAAAAAGCATGCCATTTTCTAGAAAGTAAGTCAACAGATGTCCGGTATCCTTCCAAGCACTAATGACTGCTAGATCTCAGCAAACGCATGTGCCTACTCTCTCCTGTGACTGCAATATACAATCTCTCTCCAAAGTAAGTTGATATATATTCAGCTCTCCTTCGGGCACTGAGTATTGCTAGATGCCCATCGAATGGACCACGAATGAGCAAAAAACCTTCCTCCAGGAAGAGCTTGTTTCTTTCAAACAGATTGGCGGTCGGAACTATACAAAACACTGGTCTACTCTCTACCAGAAGTGGTTTCGGAGGTGGCCGGAGCGGCCCCTCGCACTTCCGGATGTACCAACCGATGCCAACCTCACCCCAGAGCAAGCTAAAGTTGTCTCGAACGCTGTTCTCAACTGCCAGAAGCAGCTTCATCGCTGGATGCATTGGCATGCTGGCGCTGGTCAGAACCATTTCACCAATAACCAGACTTCAAGGATTGTCGAGGAGCTTCTCAAGCCTAAGACGCACACCAAGAAACCATGGGAAGTATACTCTAAAGTCCACTACAAGACGTGGATCCTGCCCGAGCTCAGGACTGGGTTGTCCATTGCTGACCGCAGCAAGAAAATCCATGAGCTGTGGGAAAATGAGACGCCCGAAGTAAAAGAAGGGATCTACAAGATGTGTGAAGAACAGAAATAGAGTACCATGAAGAAAAAGGGTAATGATGAAATGGGTGAGGACTCAAACAACAACAACAACAACAATGAAACGTCACCCCTAGACCCAGCCACGAAACACAGGTAAGCACTCTAGTGACTAACTTGGTACCGTTGTTGACCTTTTATTTCATAGGAATATTCAACAATGCGGTGCCGCCCTCCTACGTGTCCTTGAGCATCTTGGGAAACAAACCGGGTGGATATTTACCATCTTAATGGGTGGTCCTGATCCAATGGATTCACAAGCTGGAAATATCATTACGAGGTCAGGTTGGTGTATGACAAGCCCAGCATCTCAACTTACATGCCATCTCAACAGCTTGCACACTGGGAAGACGAGTGATGGTCAGGACTTTGCCGAGGTCTATTCAGATTTCGACACCATCATGGTGGAGGCCTTTGGTGAGTACTTGATGCAGGTGTTTCGTAAGTAAGCTTGATATGCAGCACGGTCATAGTCACTCACCCAAGCCTTAGACTCGCACAGCTCTGGCATGAGCATACCGGATGCCAATGGTGGCAATGATGAGGAGGGATGCCAGCTCCGTGATGATGTGAGTGGCGATGCCAGCACTGGGATTGGTGGCGAAGGCGATGTCAACAGTGACAGCAATGGCAGTGATGACGGCGACACTGATGATGAAGTTGATGGTGAAGGTGAGGACGAGAGCAATGCAACAATGGATTCTTATATACCATGACGCTCACAACAGATCTTGCAACACCGAACTTGCGAACCCATCTTGCAACACTCCCCACTACATCATCACCATCACTTCCTGCAATACCAGCCCCCTTGCATGATCTTGCAACACCGTCTCCCAAACATCTTGCAATGCCCACTGTCTCGTCCAACGCTGCTCTGTCCACCTCAGTAAATCTTGCAACATCTTCAACTTCCTCATGTCTTGCGGAACCTCCCTTCAACGATCTTGCAAGTTCTCAACATCTTGCATCGCCCCTCGGATCTAATGCCAATGGATCTGTCTTGACCCCAGTCAGCATGCCAAATGGCAGCACCTCGGCATGCTATAATCCAGGTGCCTTAGGTGATCCATTCCCGGTTGCAGGTTCATTCATGGACCTTTTAAATGGAAGTAACTTTTTCTTCCCTACCTCGACCTTCGGTAATGCCTGGAATGATCCATTCATATCCAGAATGGGGGTGAACATGTCCAGAATGGGGGCGAACACGCTGAACCACCTGACAGGTGATATGACCAACAACTTCAACAGAATGGGTTTCGAGCTGACTCAGCATTTGGGCGCTTTCTCGAACTTCAGTTTACCTCCTTTCAACACCTTCGGCACCACAGATTACGGTGTAAATGGGAGTGCTCAAGGTCCATACAACTTTGATGGTATTCCCACCTATCCAACAATGCCGACACCATCAGTGCAAGGTGTCCAGCTGGGATCTACCTCTCAGTCACCCACTCTTCCTGCACCCCTGCCTCTCGCATCTGCCCAGTCCCCTCAGCTCCCTGTAGTGCCCCTGTCTCCAGAAGAGCTGGCATCTCGGCCATGCCAACCTCTTGCCAACATTACTGTCCAACCGGCACCCCTTCTCCCCCCAACTGAGCCTGGTGTGGTCAACACACGAGAAACGCACCTTGTAAATGACGATGGACTCACATCTTCATTGGGGCGCTCAAAGAGAAAGCCTGTTCCATCCAAGCGTGCCGATTGAGACAATCTCATTGGTAAAGAGAACCATATCCCCCCTCCCACGACCACCAGATTGGATATAAAAGGCAAGAAATCTGCTCGTGAACCAGGCTCTGACAAAAATACGCCTGCCAAAAGGAATCACAAACAGGCTGAAACAATCCAAAAAGCGTAAAGCTCAAAGGTTGCACTAAAACACTTAGACTTGGAAGTGGAGAGGAGGAGATGAGGCTACTCTGATCTTTGTGGGGAAAAGACCAAGAAAACTAGACTGGAGTTCTCTGGCCGTTGCATTGGGGTTTATATAGTACTACAAGGTTTGCATGTGTTTACAGTATATCTACGATATAGGGGAAACATGTGTATGATGCACGGTGTGGAAACATAGCCATAGAATGGAAAAGAAGCGTGACATGAGGACCACATGAGGATGTGGTAGAATGGAACATAAGAAGCATGGCATGCATGCAACACATGTAGAATGGAAGAGAATATTAACCTGCACGGTGATGAGTGAAAAGGTGAAACTGTGCTCGGTGTAAGGGGATCTTAGATCCATGAGAAGTGAGCATCCATTGCGCGAAAAGTTCTAAGTCCAAAAGATTAGATAGAGCGTTCACGATAGTTAGATGATTAGATCTGATTAGATCACATGACACGATAAGATAAGATCAAAAGATAAGATAAGAGAGAAAAATGTTAGACCCGTAACACAGGCAGCAGACTCAGAGCCTGCTGATGATGCGCCATCAAAGCACAAATAAGTAATCACCTGTTCTTTGAATATAGTATCTCATCTAGTTGTCAGGAAACGAAAAACTTCCTAGCGCAAGTTGTGTGGGACAGGCTTCTATAGCATTTTTGTTATGTACACGATGCAATGAATTTCATTGTTTACCCTAGTTTTGCATCCCATATGGTGTAGCATCAGCCAATGGGGTGGCTTTGTTCCACGGAGGAAACATTGGACCATTATTCTGTCCAGCATTTAAGTGTACCAAGTGGCTGTTGCTTAGATTACTATCACTACTGATATCATACAGGATATACGATATGGGGATAGTCTTCCTATGTAGCTTGGTGTTGTAACAGAATGGATGAAGGTGACTAACACTATGCCAGTGGGACTCTGTATGTAATATGGTCACAGTGTCAATGTGTTGCAAGACGAGTGGTGCTGCTGCATCATAGCAACGTGGGGACGAGGTAGTGAGGAGTATTGCAAGATGGCCCTGATGTAGATAAAAGGACAGACTTGAAAGATTGCCTGATGGCAGGATGGGATGGCAGCGCAGAGCGGTGTTGCAAGAGTGGCCCAATGCAGAAAGGTGGTGGGGGGATGGCATTGCAAACTGGACTTGGTGCAGGGATGTGGCATGGTTGTATTGCAAGATGGCCCTGACATGGGAGGGAGAGAAAGTGGCATTGCAAGAGGGCCTCGGCACTGGAAAGTGATGGGAGGGTGGGCGGTATTGCAAGATTGTACTGAAGTGGGAATGAGGAAGGATGGTACTGAAAGATGGCCTGAATGCAGGTATGAGGGATGGGCGATATTGCAAGAATGGGCGATGGCAAGGTGGTATTGCAGGAGGGTGCCGATAAGGAAAAGAGATGGTAGGGTGGTATTGCAAGGCAAAATGGAGCAGCAGGGCAGTGTTGCAAGAGCACCCGAGCGGCGGGAAGAACCAGGGTCGGGCATATTGCAAAAGGGCGCTCACCAATGGCAGGTAGGGGGCGGGAAGCATGGTATTGCAAGGCAAAAGTAAATGGCAGGGTTGGATGTATTGCAAAAGAGCGCTGGCCAGCCATATTGCAAAAGGGTGGGCACCGACAGCGGGAAGCTGTGTTGCAAGGTGAAAGTGAAGGTAGGGCTGTGTTGCAAAAAGGCGCTGACCGATGGCAGGAAGCTGACAGTATTGCAAGGCGAAAGTGAAGGGGGAGTAGGGCTGTATTGCAAAAGGGCACGGACCGACGGTGAGAAACAGGTGGTATTGCAAGGTGAAAATGAAGGGACTGTAAGGCGAAATTGCAAGATGCAGCAACTCAACACAGGGTGGTGTTGCAAATTGTCACTAACGTACATTCTGCAAGAACGCTCATACGATAGCTATCATGACATACTGCAATAAATCTACACTATAGCCTCTGAAGTGAGGCATGAGCAAAGTCATAGTGTAAGGTCTTTGGACAAGTGGTATTAAGTGGCACATTTTCTTCTCTTCTGTGCCCCCACTTGCCACTTGTCCTCACCTTGCTTGTCCTCACCTTTCATTGCATCCCACACACTCTTTTCATTTCCAATCAACTTCAGTTACTCCTTTTATCCCCTCCTGCAGTCATGATCGACCCTGCCCTCAAAGTTTGACCAGACTTTGCCTTCAATGTGTACCGCATGGTCCAGGAAGCCCTAATGGCAAATTACAACAAGAATATAGACCTAGCCGTCTGCTGTTTCAACATCACCTGGGACAATGAACACAACCAGCAAGTCAAAGCCTGGAACATAGAATGCAAAGCTGAAGCCTGGGCAGCCCAGCTAGAACAACTTGAGCACAGAGAAAGAAAAGCAGAATAGAGGAGATTTGAGAAAGCTGAAGCTGAGAAAAAAAAGAAGAAAGCTGACAAGAAGAAGCCCAAGATCAACGACTTTGACAAAAACCAACTCCCTCCCAATGTCATTGTCCCCAGACCATCTCAGTATGCCCTCCAGAAGATTTCAACCTATGAATTTGTAGAACTTTGGTACTTCTCCCCCAAAGGATGCACTGATGCATTCCACAACCACAAGTTAAATGCAGACAACACCTTTGGCATCTCCAGCTCACACAACATCCTCACCCTCCACCCAGTTGCCTCCATCAAAGCCTTGTGCCTCACATGCACAGACCACAACCTCAGCTTCAACAAATTTTTCCAGGCTAAGAACAGTTTCCTCCACCACATCAAACAGGCCTCCTAGTCAGACAAGCATGTGAACACCCTAGCCAAATTCTTCTGGAACCTTGAAAATCATCCCATGTGTGTTAATGAGAATGGCGATAAGATTGTCCTGCACTATGCCTCCTGCATCCACCGCCGATGGCACAATGACCTCAAGAACAACAATGGCTTGGCCTTCAACATCTCACTCATTAGTGATGTTCTCATGAACAGCATCACTTTTGAAATCAGTGTGAGCATTCAGGCCATGGTTACATGCAAGGTCAGTTCTTCCTTTCTCCCATCACCCCTCCACGCATTAATCATCCCCTTCACACTTCCCTCCTCTGCATTCCCACTTCCCCACCCCACCTTCCCCCCTCCTCCTGATGATGTGGCTGTGCCCCACCACCTCCCAAATAATCTGATGGCCATTGTGGTCACACCCCACTACCACTCGGATGAACCCACATATGGCCACCCCTTCCATGGGCACCTCCCTCCCCATGTGGTCACTCACTGCTGTGCACACCCCTCCTTCCCTTGTGGTCATTCACCATCCTGCATATGCCCTCCCCCCCCCCATGGTTATTCACTGTTTCATGCCCTCCCTCCCCCTGCACAACAAACCCTCCCCACCCTCTCTGATGCTCTCAGATGGAAGCCCTCACCTCCCTCCAATCTCCCTTGTTGAGCAGGTGCATTGCTGTTATGCTTTTTCCTCTTTACTGTTCCATTTATCTTGTTACATCTCGACTCGTCACTCGCATGTGGCGCGGTAGGTCGGCTTCCATCTCTTCAGCTTCTTTAATCCTCACCGACCCCTCCAATATTGTCATTACCTACTTGTTCCCTTAGTTTCCTTACATGGACTTATCTCTCTCCACAGTCACCTCTCTCATGACGACGAGTATTCCATCTCTTTCCATCCATTTTCATTTACTTTAGTCAGCCTGGTCTGTGCGCGCATTCCTCTTTATTTAAAGCTTATGTTGTATCGCTTGTAAAGTCCCATTCTTGATCTACGCAATATAAGCATACTTTCTTGAATCACTCGGAAGTCTAGCTTCCTCTCCTCGCTCTTGTCCTCGTCTCTCAGCATGACTTCTTGTCGATGCTTCTCTCCTTGTCCAAGACCTAGTAACCCTAGGCATCTTCGCATAAAGCCCCAGCACCCCTGGGCATCCTTGTTGGTCTCTTTGGAGACCCCTCTGTCCTAGTATCTCGTTATCCTTGCAGCTCTTCAGACGTCGGT
>JBBPSC010001367.1:0-10311 GCA_038093395.1 Baorangia bicolor | reverse complement strand
CTCTCTTTGTCCAAGACCTAGTAACCCTAGGCAACTTTGTATAGAGTTCCAGCGTCCCTGGGCATCCTTGTTAGTCTCTTTGAGGCTCCCTCGTCCTAGTACCTTGTTATCCTCACAGCTCCCCAGACGTCGGTCTCTTCGTGAGCATCACCTGTGGAGTATCCCTGTTGAACGAGGCTCCTTTGGTATGCTTTGCGTAACAGTAAGCACCATACATTCCCATCTATCATGGCAGCTGACTGAGATTTATCTGCCCCAGCTCTTGTCTTCTGCTTCAGATGAGCGTTCACTCATCGAGTTTGCAACTAACGAAGGTTTTTTGCCTTCCACTGTGCATGCAAGTGACATGAAGCTCTTGACCCTCAGGGTTGATGCAAGGTGTGGATAAATGATGCCAGTATGAGCCCACAACTGACACGACCATGGTGACAGCACATGGATGCATGCCATCTGTCATACCTTTCAGTATAATCATCCTGGCGCAGGAAGGAACCCAGAGCTTTGAACTCTGTTTTACTGCCTTGCATCCTTTCTCAACATCCCTGCCCATGCAATATTTATTTTTGATGGTCCATTATGACTGCATGTGAAGTGGAGAAAGTGAGTCCATGCGATCCCATATTGGCTCACTGCAATTTTCCAGGAGATGCCAGTCGTGTTTGGATTTGCATGGTATGAGATAAGCAATTCATGGTCTGATGCAAGGTGATGTCAGATTGTTTCACCCAGGCTCCTGGTGAGGCCAAGGCCAAGCTGGCCACTCTTACTCAACATGGGAACATTGATGCTGTCCTGATGATGGACATTGATGCCCTTGTCTTCAGTGCAACCTGTGTTGTGTGTTGGTAAGTATTCCTTTTATTTCAACCTATGTTTGACTAACTGGCTTTGTCCCCTGGAAGCCTGGAGCCACCCAGTCATTTTGATCATGTTGAAGTCTACACAGACTATGTGATTGCCAGCACCACAGGCATGAGCTGTGAAGATCTCATCTTGATTGTGGTTCTCAGTGGTGGTGACTACAACATAAGCTGCTAATTTTCCCTGAACATTCATGCCATGTTGACATTGCCATATAGGATGGGGTTCCACACTGCAGTGTTAAGATTGCTCATGGAGTCTCCAAGTACAAGCTTGGCCAAGCCTTGAGCCATGCATTCTTGACCAAGTCCCAGAGAGAGTTTGTTGACTTTTGTCACAACTGGCGAAACAACCTTCAGCAGGTGTTGGTCATGGACCCCAAAGGACACCTTGGGTAGGCATATCCTGCAATCGCAAATTCAATCATGGACTCCTTCCCAGACTGCAACATCTTGCAAAAGTATATCCATCTGATCACCACGTTTTTGTCCCACTTGGGCACCCAGGATGTTGCATCCACTAGCCAGGCCTGGGGAGATCTGGGCTACCATACTCACTCTCTCCAGCCATGTCTCAAGATGCTTGCATCCTTCTGCAAGAATCATTTCAGATGGGATGGTAATACTGCCATGATGAAAATATGCACTGCCATATGGGTGGGCACTGAGTTGTATCTGCTATGTGGAGTAAGCACATCTTGCTGGCTCAAACAAGGTGACAAGCAAACTGAGTGGTCGTTAGCTGGAAAAGCAGCCTTATGACACGGCGACTCCTGATCCTCAACTCAAGTTCATTCACTGCAGAGTCATGGACACAGTTGGCTTGCAGCTTATCGTGTTCAAGGTACAACTTGACACTAGGCAGTTCACCAACACAGTGCGCACTGTATTGTCACCCCCACTCGAGAAAAATGAGCGGGAGCATATGTTTGTTACTCTCCCTGCTCGTATCATGGAGCATGTGTTTCCGAAAGAGACATGGTGCAATGTTGACTGTGCTAGGGTATCTCCACCTTCACCTGACCAAATGGCATCACTAACAAGGCCCCTCCATTTTTGATATAGCACATGTCGACTGCCAATGCAAATGTAAAGGCATGATGATGGGCAGAAGTCTGTGCCTTCCTACACAGTAACACCAACACCAGCCAATGTGTACCAGCAGGAGGCACCTTCATTGATCTCACTGAAGACTCCAGAACTGAATGCCCCAAGGGGAATTCAGATGCCAACTCAGAGATTGAGAATGTCAATTGAGAGCAGTACTATATCTGTAATGTTGTATTTGTGTACTATATACTGCTATGATGTGATTGAAGTCAATGATGACAAAGTGCAAAAACTTGGCATCTCATTGAAGTCAGCTTGAAATTGACCCTGTCCCCAATCTATGGACCTTTGGAGCCACAGGCAACTTTTCTTCCATGTACACCATCAACTTCGCATATGGTACATGCCTGAAGCATAGAAAAGAAATCTCCTCAACCTCCCGAGTCGCCACAAAGGCGTTGCAAGTGGCCATCATCACCTAGTACAATGTCTCTGAAAGTCATTGAGCAGCTGAAAGAGGCAGGGAAGGAGACCCACCTCAAGGCGATCAACACCAAGAGTGTTATGTGGGTCATGTGAAGCATGGCCATGAATGGCTCGCTGAGTTTTTTGACAGCACAACTCCACTGACAGACCTATCCTGGTTGTCCCCTGAGCAAGCTCTGATCAGCCAAGACAATTCAGACCCATACACCAACTCTGCCTTTGCTCATGTTTTCTACCATGCACCAACCAAGTATTCAGACAAGGCACTCTCCTTATTTTTGACCTACAAAGGATTCCATCAAGGTCTTGGAAGAAATACAGTTGAGGGCATATGAGCTGCTTTCAAGGACATGTGGGAATGAGCGTGAGCTGCAAGATAGATATGCTCAATCTCAATGAGTACTGACCCTTTGATAGTGATAGCAGTGGTTGCTACCACGGGAAGTGGCACCACAACCAGCTAAGTCAGCGCTGGGAAGGTAATCCTGTGGAATCGCCTGAAGTCAAGGATGTCATGAGATCCATCAAGCACAAGGTGAACTTGGAGGACGGTGACAGGGCTCACTCACTTCCAATGACAACAGCATTAATGGAAAAAATGTTGATGTGGTCCTTCGAGACTTGTCCATTGCTCAAAAAAATGACAAGGGCACTGGAATGTGCATTTGACAACATATCAAGTGATTGCATGGTTCCTACACTAAAGATTGACCTTCAGGAACGTGCACTGCTCACCTATCATTTGGAACAGCATGCCTTCAATTTGATGGCATGGACTCTGGACCAGGCAAGCATATTATTAGATAGTCATTCGAGGAGGAGAGCTGAAATGTTTGAGCTCAGATGCTTTGAGCTTACAAAACTGCAGTGAAAACACATCATGATCAGCAATCCAGCAGCAGTCAACCAGATTGTGAGGAAATACTTACTCAATGAGAAACTGATCGGGAGTGATCTGGTGGTACACTTCAACATCCATCTGATGAACTGGAAGGGATGGCAATGGAAGGTTGACAAGGGTGGAGACAATATCAGTGGTGTGTACCAATCGCTGTACCATTGTTGTGCTGTGCCATGAGATAGAACTAATAATGCTTGATGGTGGCAGGCAACCATTATCAGCTGTATCTGCAGCCCCATTTACCTGGCTCGGACAGCTTCGTTTGGCTCTCTGTCTGGATGAGGTGGCTGGAGGTCTACCACTATGAGTGTGAGCTGGATCAGGACAACTACATATTCCCATCCATGGGAGTGAATGGCATCGTGCAGCCTTGTGAGCAACTCTCCCACGACACTGTCCAAAAGTGGATCAGTGAGGCAACAGTGGGAGCTGGGATTCGTGGCTTCTTCTCCACACACTGCTTTCAATGTGGGGGGGCCCAATACTGTTTTATGTTCGCACTGGTCGGTGAGTGCTGGACATTGGTGAAGGTCCATTGGTGGGGTGGCTGGGCCAAAAACGAGCAGGTTCATGGTTTTCCTCACCAACATGGTCACTTGTGCCTCCACAACTGAAATTCCCTGTATCCAGCATGACACCCTCATCTGATACCTCCTCAATGAGCTCCATATATATGAGACCGACCACAGCAATGCTCTTGCGCTGAAGTCCTGAAATGCCAACAAGTTGCTCATGGGAGAACATTCTCTTGTTGAGCCTGTCACTGTCGAGGAAGTGTGCACAATGATGGCATTGTTTAATGACAACATCTCTGACCTGAGGAGCTGGATGGTACACATCAATGGGACAGTGCAGGATCTAGGTGATAACATCTCTGACCTGAGGAACAGAATGGTGCACATCAATGGGATGGTGTAGGACCTTGTCAATATCATCTCCACCAAGGGGCTGCTTTCTGGGACCACAAATGTGCATCACACCAACTCTGCCAACCTGCCCAAGGAGACTCAGACTATGGGGTTCATCATTAAAATCCCACCTCTTGTGGTCCTTGATACCTATAGCAAGTGCAACACAGCCACCACTGCCATCATACATCTGTCTCTTGGGTGGGCTCAGGCTCACAACTTGCCCTCTATTTCCATCTCTGATGACCGTGCTCACTCCAGCCACACAAGTCAGGGCCATGCTGGATCTGAAAACCCAAACACCTCTGTGCCCATGGCTGGCACAAGCAGCAGCAGCTGTACTGCCAGTGGTTACTGACAAACCTTGTTGTCGCACTCCCTTCCCATGGCAGGACTTGTCATACCTGATGTCCCTGTGTGCAATCACAATGGGAGCCATCATCCGAAGAGTGAGTCATGGCAGGATATCATCAAGCACTGGATGGAGGGCAACCTGGCGCTCAGTCTCCATACCCCACTCAGAGATTGGCCATCCAATTGGATTTGGGGCAGCAACCAGCTGTTTGCTGCCAAATACCATCAACGTTCCCTCGTCAACCTTGAGTTCCTCAACACATGAGTGCCTTCTTCTCAATTCCATGCCATGTCACAGTGTCTGTTCTCTCCGAAAGCGTTGGACTCACCCTTACCACACAGATACCACTCAAATGAGGCTCGTTTCCTCGCTGCATATCCTAAGGCTGCCAAGGGTTACACCACTCTCTTCAATGTGATCAACACCGCGCACCAAGCTTGGGGAGAGCGCAAGGTGCAGGCATGGAGGGGTTGCATTGGGAGTCCTTAGGCTCAGGCTGTCAAGTCGACTCAGTTGAGTTGGAGGTCCAGGTTGTGCTCGTCTCACCTCATGATACATACGTACTTTACCTGTTTGATATTCCTGAAACAACCCAAAAGACTATAAGTCCAAAGGTTGCACTAGAAGCACTTAGACTGAGGAAAGTGGAAGAGAGGAGACTACTCTGATCTTCTGGGGAAAGACCAAGAGAACTAGACTGGAGTTCTCTGGCCAGTCTATTGGGGTTTATATACTAGTACAGGGTTTGTTTGTGTTTACAACTAATCTACAATATAGGAGTGCATGTGCATAATGCATGGTGTGACAGCATAGCCATAGAATGGAAGAGAAGTAAAGCATGAGGACCACATGAGGATGTGGCAGAATGGAAGGTGAGAATCATGGCATGCGTACAATGCATGTAGAATGGAAAGGAAGCCTGCACAGTGTTCATAATAATTAGGTAATTAGATCTGATAAGATCATGTGATGCGATATAATAAGATCAACAGATAAGATAAGAAGGAAAAATGTTAGACCTGTAACACTACCCTCCTTCTAGAGATTAACTTCCAGGCAATCAAAAGGTTCATCCTTCTTGTCAAGCTTTGTTGTTGACTCAGGAACAGGGATAAATATTTTTATGAATTGAGCATTAGTCATTCAAAGCCTGTGGGGTGTGGAGGGGTAAAATGCATGAAAATCTTTGATAGCTCCTTTGGCATGCTTAAGATTTGCCTCCATTTCCCATGTATGGTCTTCGTCAGAATATCCTTCCCAATAAACAAGATATTCAAGTTTTCTATTTTTCAAACAAGAGTCCATGATATATTCAACCTCATATTCATCATCATGATCATCAGTGACTAGCACTGGCCCGGGTTTTGAAACAACCCAAAAAGCATAAAGCTCAAAGGTTGCATTAAAACACTTAGACTTGGAAGGGGAGAGGAGAAGCTGAGGCTACTCTGATCTTTGTGGGGAAAAGACCAAGAGAACTAGACTGGAGTTCTCTGGCCGTCTATTGAGGTCTTATATACTACATGGTTGTGTACACCTGTGTACGTCTAATCTATGATATAGGGGAACATGTGCATAAGGCATGGTGTGGCAGCATAGCCATAGAATGGAAAAGGAGTGTGACATAAGGACCATATGAGGATGTGGCAGAATGGAACATAAGAAGCATGGCATGCATACAATGCATGTGGAATGGAAGAGAATACTAGCCTGCACAGTGAAGAGGTGAAAAGGTGAAACTGTGCTAGGTATAAGGTGATCTTAGATCCATTAGAAGTAAGCGTCCATTGCGCGAAAAGTTCTAAGTCCAAAAGATTAGATAAAGTGTTCATGATAGTTAGATGATTAGATCTGATAAGATCATGTGACGCGATAAGATAAGATCAAATGATAAGATAAGGGAGAAAAATGTTAGACTCATAACAGGTTTATCAGCTTTCTGACCAGGAAGCCATTCCTTGTATGGCTTGATACGTGAGATGTTTACTGTGGAATGAATTTTCATGGATCTCAGTAATTTAAATGTAACAGCATTTGAACCTGCAAATGCTGTGATGATGTATGGTCCTAGCCATTTCTCCATGAGCTTCTTAGAAGCATGTGTAAGACGTAAGTTGGTTGTGCTTAACCAAACTTTATCTCCAATAGAATACTTGGGAGCTTCGCTCCTATGTTTATTGGCTTGTTCTTTCATGTGAGCCTGAGCCTTTAATAGATTATTTTTAGTTTCCTCTAAAGTCTTGGCCATTTCATTTGTGAATTCTTCTGCCACTAGGGATTTAGAAACATGTGGCTCAAACCCTAACCTTGGCTGGTAAGAGTATGTGACTTCAAAAGGGGTTTTCTTTGAAGATGTTGAGATCTTTGAATTATATGAAAATTGTGCAATCGGAAGCCAATCTGCCCAATCATGCTGCTTCTCTGCACAAAACAATCTGAGATACTGCTGGAGATCCCTGTTTATGCATTCTGTCTGATCATCTGTCTGCAGATGAAAAGTGGTGCTTAATTCAGACTGGATGCCTAAATGTTTCAGGACATCCTGCATAACTTGGAAAGCAAACTGAGGTCTGCGGTCTGATACAATTGTCTGTGGCAGCCCATGTTGCTTCCACACATGGTGAAGGTAGAGCTTAGCAGTGTCCAACACCGTAACTGTTTTGTTACAAGTGATAAACTCTGTTTCCTTTGAGAAACGATCAATGACCACTAGGATTGTGTCGAATCCATTAGATAGTGGCAAATCCTGCCGAAACGTGTTCCCATGGTTTATCTGGAACTGTGAGAGGATTTAATAAACCTAAAGGGGCTTGGTTTGTGCCCTTCATGTGTTGACATCTGTCACATCTAGCGACATATTCCTTGACGTAAGAAGTCATGGAATTCCACCAATAACTCTGACTTAGGAGCTTGATGGTTTTCTCATAACTGGGATGACCAGCAACAGGTGAGTTGTGGCAGGATTTTACTATTTTGAGATGAAGGGTGTCCTGATCCAGGACATAGATACGATCTTCCTTTTTTATATAGCCATTTTCTTGGTATGCTCCAAACTTTGTGGTAAGTTCTGTAACATGACTTTCTTTAAGAAGTGCCATGGCTGATTTAATGAGTTTTAGGTAAGTATTGCCTTCATCACATATTACAACTTCTTGAAAAGTCCTTATATGTTCTGGCAGAATCATGGTAACACCTTTATTATTATCTTCAACATCCTGCGTGTGATCTTCTCGTCTAGAGAGTGCGTCTGCTTTTGTGTTTGTAGCACCAGGCTTGTAGACAAATACATAGTCGAACTGAGAGAGGTATTGTGACCATCTCACTTGCTTGCAGTTAAGATCCTGTGATTTCATAAAATACTAAAGGTTGGCATAATCATTCCAAATTTCAAATTGATGTTTAGCGCCTTCCAAATAGTGTCTCTCTTGTGGACTCATGCTGTGACTGTGATAGGCAACTGGGTGCCATTTGTCTTTTTTTAGAATAGATAAGACCACACCAGTTGTGAAGTCCGAGGTGTCACATTCAAGACGGAATTGACAATTGTTGTCTGGGAATGCCAATATGGGAGCTGTGGTGAAGCATTTCTTAAGTGTGTCAAATGCGTGTTGCTGTTCTTGCTTCCATTCAAAAACAAGATCCTTCTTTAGAAGATCATTCAGGGGTCATGCAACTTGCGTGTAATCTTTAATAAATCTTCTGTAGAAGTTGGCTAAACCTAGAAAGCTCCTAACTCCTTTGACACTTGTCAGCTCAGGCCATTTCAAAATAGCTTCAATCTTTGACTAGTCCATTTTGATTCTGTCCTTTCCTATGATCATTCTGAAGAAATCAACCTCGTTGGTTTTAAATGTGCATTTGTTTGGTTTGACAAATAAATCATTTTCTTGTAGATGGCGTAGAACTTCCATAATGATCTTGTCATGTTCTGCCTCATTGTCTGTTTTTGTAAATATTAAAATATCATCAATATAGACCACCACAATGTCCTCCATATCAGCAAAGATTTCATTCATTATAGCCTGGAACATGGATGGCAAATTGCATAAGCCAAAATACATAACGAGAGGCTCATATGCTCCACAGAAGCACATGAAGGATGCTTTCCATTCATCACCTTCCTTGATATGAACATTATTGTAGCCCCAATGAAGATCCATCTTCATGAGTAATTTAACTCCCTTGAGCTTGTCAACAAGTTGGGAGATGAGAGGGAGCAGGTAATTATTTTTAACCATGTGCTCATTGAAATAGCAGTAGTCCTGGACCATTCACTTCTTTCCGTCCTTTTTTGGGACAAAGAACACTGGTGAAGTTTGTGGGGATTTAGAAGGTCTTATATAACCCTTCTTTAATTGATCATCTATGAAAGCAGAGACTTCCTCCTGTTCTGTCACTGATAGGGGTATCAAATGACCTTTGTGTGGTTTGAACATTTCTTTCATTTCGATCACATGATCCCATGGTTTCTGAAGCAGCATGCACTCAGATTCCTTTTTTGAAAAGACATGTAAATATTTGTAATATTCCTTTGGAACAAGTTCCTCAGGGGTTTTTTCTTTAGGAGGTGCTGCAGCTTGCACTTCTAGTGCATGAATTGTGGTGTGGACTTGGTACTGAAGATCCTGCTCTTCTTTCTCAATAAGTCTAACCGAAATTGGCTTTTTCCATAACATGTGACAATGCTGTGGGCAACGTGTCATCTTGACAGTCCCCTTGGTCCAGTTGATTTCAGGGTTATGGCGCTTCAGCCAGCTATATCCGAGAATTAGAGCATTTTTGCCTAGGTCCATTACTCAGCAATGACTCTTTCCCAATGTCCTTGGAATTTGATCATAAGATTTGCAGCATGGGTTATGTAACCAGTGGAATTCTTTGTGCCGTCAACATTAAATATGGGGATTGGGTTTTGTAGCATAATCAGGGGGAGTTTTACTTTTTCCACCCATGATTTATCAAAAAATATGGCATTGGCACCACTGTCTAAGAGTGCCTCAACCTTTGTGAGATTTTTCTTTTGGCTAAGGGGAGCCACCCGAATGTTCATTGTTATGCGAAGTGTACCAAAGAGGTCTCATTCAACAAGGATACTCAACTGGTGATGCTCATGAAGAGACCGACATCGGAGGAGCTTCAGGGATAACAAGATGCAAGGGACGAGGGGGTCTTTGGTGAGACAGATAAAGATGCCCAGGGGTGCTGGGACTTGGACAAGGATGCCTAGGGTTACTAGGTCTTGGACAAGGAGGGAAGCGTCGACAGGAAGTCATTGTTACGGGTCTACATTTTTCCCCTTCACATTTTGCTTTCTTATCTTATCTTATCGCGTCATGTGATCCCTAAGGATCTAATTGTCTATCTTATCGTGAACACTTACTTACATTTCATGAACTTAGAATCATTTCATGCAATGACTGCTTAGTCAGTCTGGACACTCAAACCTTTCTCACAGATCTACGATCCACTTACCCTGTCACAGTATTCACCTTTTCACTTCATTACTGTGCCGGCTATTATTACATCACGCTTCTCTTCCATTTGATCCAACATGCCCATCACACGTTGTATGCTTCTTAACTTCCATTCTGCCGCACAGCGTGTTGGCCTCATGTCATGCTTCTATGCTTCCATTCCGTTCCCATACATGCGGACAAAGCATTGCATATCATAGATACAGTGTCAATACTGGTAAACACTGTTGTAGTATATAAACCCCCAATGCAGCACCGAAGAACTCCAGTCTAGTTCTTC
>JBBPSC010001366.1:0-10314 GCA_038093395.1 Baorangia bicolor | reverse complement strand
TAACTGGTGCCGACAGAGAATTCCAACATCGAGTGGAGCTCGCCAGAACGATATGAGATTATCGAACGCATAGGAGGAGGAAGGTATTCTGAGGTAAGGGCCGTTCCTACACCCCAAGTGTACACATCGCTCTATCGCGCCACGCAGGTCTTCAGAGGCATCGACATGGTCAACTCGGAGACCTGCATCATCAAAGTCCTCAAGCCCGTCGCCCCAAAGAAGATCAAACGTGAAGTCAAGATTCTCCGTAACTTGACGGGCGGTGCGAACATCGTCGCCCTGCGGGACGTCGTCCAAGACCCCTCTGCGCGATACCAGAGTCTCGTCATGGAGTACGTGGAGAACGTGGAGTGGAAGCTGCTGTTCTCCGTGTTGAACGAGCTTGACATCAAGTATTATACGTTTCAGCTGCTCAAGGTGCGTCGAGATCGTGTGATCGGTGAGGTCGCCAACGAGTTCACTCGATCGTTCACGCAGGCACTGGACTTTGTGCACTCGAGAGGGATCATGCACCGAGATGTGAAACCAGGGAATGTCATGATCGATCACCGACGCCGAAAGGTGGGTCCTCCATGAAGTGTGGCGTCATTGACCTTCGGTTCAATCATCTAAACTTGTGTAGTTGAGGCTGATCGACTGGGGACTAGCCGAGTTTTATCATCCTGGCACGCCCTATCACATTCGCGTCGGGTCTCGCTATTACAAGGCGCCTGAACTACTCGTCGGGTACAAACAGTATGACTACAGCCTTGATATCTGGAGCGTGGGATGCATGCTTGCGTCCATGGTAAGCGTTAGTCTCGCATTCACCCCGAGTTCTAAAGTGAACTCAATCGCTTGGTGCCCATGACAGATTTTCCGAAAGGAGCATTTCTTCCGTGGCGTAGACAACGACGACCAATTACTCAAAATACTGAGGGTCCTTGGTACTGATTGCTTTGATGCATGGTTAAGGACGTACGGCATACCTTTTGAAACTGATCTCGACAGTCTCCTGCAAGTGTCAGTACACATGCCCCTCGCCTCTGATTTTTTTCCCGAGCTGATATGTCCCTCAGATACCCAAAACAACCCTGGTCACGTTACGTTAATCCCGACAACCACAACCTAGTCACCGCCGAGGCATTAGACCTCCTGGACAAATTTCTTCGGTATGATCACCAAAAACGGCTAACAGCGCGGGAAGCCCAAGCCCACTCCTATTTCAGTATGCGCTATATCCGCTCGCTCCAACAAGTGTTGACATCTCATCTCCACAGATCTGGTCAGACTCGAGGCAGCCTCCCACAAGGAAGATTC
Organism: Baorangia bicolor; assembly: GCA_038093395.1. Lineage (NCBI taxonomy): Eukaryota > Fungi > Basidiomycota > Agaricomycetes > Boletales > Boletaceae > Baorangia > Baorangia bicolor. The sequence continues at coordinate 9,015 of JBBPSC010001366.1, read as the reverse complement.
TGCAGAGTATATCAGCGATTCCGGTTTTTGCTCCATGTAAATTTTTAGCCCGTTTAATTTTGCCGACGTGCGCAGGGTCAACGGAGTGTATGTACACTTTCGCAGTGGCATTTCCTAGGGCAATTCCGTAGAGGGTATGATCGCGGCGATGTAGTGATATGCATACCGTACGTCTAATCAATCATCCAACTGTTTGCGGTGCGCGAATCAAATCAGGCAAGGGCCGAAGTTGACCAACGTGTCGGTGCCGTGTAATCATCCGGTAAAATGCAAAACGAGGCCGTGTACGTAGGCAAACATGTTTTCTGACGCGTGTTAATCATGCCATGGCAAGGTGTTCGGCCTGCCAGTCCAAGATATAACGCACCCTGCCAGCCGTCCCTGAGACCTCATTTCCCCTCGCGTTATCGACCACCGTCAATTCCCCAAAGCTAGCTGCCTTTGCCATGGAAGCAGACTTCCAATATCGTTCGCGCACGATGAGCTCACCTCCCTGCGATTACTTTTACACACCTCGCGTTCGTCCAAAGACGAGCGATTCGAGCACTTCGCCGTTTTCCATCTCTCGATTGCGCTTCCCTCCGCGGCCTGACGTGCCGTGCCGCTGCGAACCCACTACACCCAACCCTACACATTGGAAGCGTACATCAAAGAGCCCATCCTGGGTCCGAGAAGACGCTTTCAAGCCTGTGCATCAGCAGAGTATCGAAGAGTGGGTAGACGAACAGATCCATTTGGCTGACCGCTCCAACTACGAACGAAGAGCGCAACCAATGGGGAAGGAGGAACTACGTCAGCGGATGTGGGATGAGCTGGTTTACGAGTACGAAGCAGAAGCGCACAAATGGATGAACCATGAGGCGGAGATGCGAAGAAGGGCGCAGGAACGGGAGCGCGAAGAAGCACGACGAAGGATCGTCCAAGAAGACGTCATGAGGATCCAGGCTCGGGTACGGGAGAGACGTGATAGCGAGCGACAGGCCATTGCGGAGGAGCGGAGAAGGAGTGTGGAGAGAGCAAAGGAGAAAGTGCGGAGGGATCAAGCCCAAGCAGAACGCGCGATGCTGGAAGCGTGGAACTCGTACGAATCACGGTGGGGTGCCATTTCCGCCTCGTCCGAGCCACTCGGGTTTCATGACATCCCTTGGCCACTTCTGGCCGCTCCTGCACGGGTAGCAGACCTTGCGCCCGAAAACATTACCAACTTCTTGCTGCATCCTGTACATTCATCCAACCATTCGCGGCGAGAGCGGATTCGTACTGCTTTGCTCCGCTGGCATCCAGATCGGTTCCGTCGCATCCTCAACAGAGTTGACGACTCGGAGAGAAGCGTGGTGGAGCAGGGCGTGGGTGTAATTGCTAGGTGTCTGAACGAGCTATTGGCGAAGGAGGGAAAGGCACTGCAGCAGGTAAGTCTTGGAACACAAAACAACTAAACTACTGCTCAAACGATTCCAGGGTAGATGAGAGGTGCCAAGGTCCACCCAACATGAGAATGTTCACATACCATATTTTTGCCTAGCTGGTCGCAGGGCTGGCAGAGCAACCAATTTCTCTGGCGGCGCCAAGAAATTCTGTCGATAAGAATTGATCATGAGGCCTAACGATGTACTCACTGGCACCGCTAGTGTATTGTATGATATCTGTAATGCATGTCACGACACTAACGAAGCAAAATGAAATGTAGATTATACGTTGATATCATTCTTTAGGCTGTAATTCTTGGGCACCAACCTGTAACTTTCTGCTCCGTGGTCGATTGTCTTGTATGGGAGATTTGCACATACCATGTAGCTGAAAAATACCTTGCTTCCTTCAATTAGGCCACGTTACGGAGACGATTTCTCAGGACTCAAGGTACTGTACGGACTCCAGTCAGCTCAGTCGAAGGCAGAACCAACCGTGGTTATAGAAAAATATGGTGTCTTCGCCATCTGGCCAAATACTGTGATCTACAACATGGAGACCATCATGTTCAAGGGAAGAAATGGATATTCAGTAGCCCCAGGGAATATGTTTTTGATGGCCTGCCAGCTGCGTCACCAATGCTGAGGTAATGAGCTGACCAAGACCGGCAAACACGCTCGGCATGAATTTTGAGTGTATTTTGCTTGTACCCCGACCATCATGTTCCGCCAGCTTGCACGTCTCCCACTGCACAGATGCCTGCATTCACAAGCAGGCACCGGTCCTCGACCATTTGCACGATATACTCGTTCAGCTTACGCGCTCGGTGCGTCGGTGACCGTCGCAGGATACTTGGCTTGGTCATGCAGTTCCAATAGTCGGCATATATCATTAGACTCGGAAGCCGTCTCTGGTGTGTTTGTTTCTCGTCGGGTGGGATGTCCAACTTGACGGTCCATATGCGCTTAGTACCCAAAACGCAGTCTAGATCACCCAAGCACGCCTCTACTCCGAGACCTTCCGATGCACCAACGCCTTCGGCACCGCAAGGTGACGCGCCGGAACCGGCCACGATATCTCCAGAGGCCGAAGAACCTTCCCCAGCACCATCAGAAACGTCAATAGAGGGCGAGGAAGCCCAAGGAGAGTCTTCTGGCGGTGCTTTCAATCCGGAGACAGGGGAAATTAACTGGGACTGCCCATGTCTCGGCGGGATGGCTCATGGACCTTGCGGTCAGCAGTTCCGAGAGGCATTCTCGTGTTTTGTGCACTCCGAGGCGGACCCAAAAGGCATCGACTGTGTAGAAAAGTTTAAAGCCATGCAGGATTGTTTCCGTGAGCACCCCGATGTTTATGGTGATGGTATGTGCATCTACCCCTTGAGAATATGCCACTATATCATTTTTGCCGCAGAAATCATGGACGACGATGAGGAACCTCCTACCGAATCTTTGACCACTGAAACAACGAAAGGCGACCTTCACCTCTCAGACAGTCCTCTCCCGGAGACGATAGAACAACCGCCAGCCTCCGCATCATCCTAGCATTATGGACATTATAGACGCAGCATATAGCGGACCAAGTACTGACTTATTGCATTCATATAATCACTACTCAGTGCTGAAATACATCATACAAAAGTGGGTGAGCATTGGTACTATCATACGAGAATTTCGCGGGTGAGAGATCAATTTTGGAATCGTTTCTCGATGACCTGGTCGTTCAGCTTGTACCCGTTGGCTGCAAATAATTTCGAATGCAAGAATGGCGATGCGTCGTAAATATCGTGTTCTTTGGCCTACACAGATGTGAGTCATTGCGATCCATACCGAGATTGTCTCTCACCTTCTCTTCGAGCTCAGAGACTTTGATAGTTATCAGGTCTGGTTGCTCATGCCTCTGGAGTTGGTAGAATCGCGCTTTCTCCTTGACGAGTTGGCCGAGAATGAAGGCGAGCAGTTCCTCGTAGTCCCGAGCTTGTGTGACATACTTTCGGAAGCTCTAAGCACCAATAGTCAGTTCCCCACATGCAGCAAGCCACAACACACCCACCCTTTCGAGTGTTTTCTTAATAGTGAGTTTCTGTGCCTTGACAAAGCTGCCAACAGCGACAGAAATAGCCAGGTCAATGTCGTCTGTACGAACATATTCTCTGAGACACATCTTGGCACTGGCCTCTGCCATCCGAATCATGCTCTCCAGGTGACGTATGGTGATAGGGTATGAGCCTGTGGCTAAGGACTCCCGTCGGAGGTCAACAAAGAGACGCGAAAGTTTTTCCTGGTCCATGTCATACAATTGAGGTCGGACTCTCTCTCGAGCATACATGATATACTTCCGGAGAACATCCTGGGGTATAAGCTAACGGACAGTCAGATTCAGTTTTCCTTCAAGCGTGGCGTGACATACATCAGCATCGAGGGTAGTGCCAACATCCATCTCCTCCTCGGGTGTGAACTTGGGATGGCTACGCAGATGGCTCCCCACCACAAATCGTGCAAGGAGCTCATCTTGCACTGGGTCTACGGTATCTTTTACGACGCAAAGCACATCAAACCGTGAGAGGATGGGCTCTGTCAATTCGACATTCTGTTGGAATGGTATTGTAGGGTTGTACCGTCCGCGGACAGGGTTAGCTGCAGCGATGACCGCACACCGAGCACGGAGTGTTGTCACAATGCCAGCCTTGGATATAGAAATGGACTGTTGTTCCATGGCTTCGTGAATGGAGGTTCGATCCGCATCATTCATCTTGTCGAACTCGTCAATAAGGCATGTTCCTCTGTCGGCCAGGACGAGCGCTCCGCCTTCGAGTGTCCATTCACGGGTGATGGGGTCTTTGCGAACACTGGCCGTCAAACCCACAGCAGATGCCCCCTGCCCAGTGGCGAAGACAGAGCGATGTGCAGTTTTCTCTACGTATTTCAAGAACTGAGACTTCGCTGTACCAGGATCACCAAGGAGGAGGATATTGATGTCACCTCGGATAGGGTGCTTTCGCTTGACATCCTTTGAGATGCCGCCAAAAAGGGAGAGGGCAAGGGCAGTCTTGATGTCTTCGTGGCCATATATTGACGGGGCAATAGATTTGATGATCCGTTTGCGGATGCGCTCATCCCGAGCGAGGGCTCGAATTTCCTTTTCATCCTCTTCTGTGAGTCTGAACGCGGCAAAGAGGTCCTCCTTTTTATTAATGTGGTTTGCTTCGATGATGGTGGAGAAGACAGGAAAGCCGTTCTTAGAGTTTAGGGATGCATCGAAGTTATTCCGGTATATTCCAGTCACTTCCTATCTCTGAGGGTGAGACTCGCTCAATAATTGAGGATCGATAGATACACACAATTTCTTCCCCTGGTTTCGCCTGGTCAATCAGATCCCAAAGGAGAACGACTTCACGATGCCTAGGTAGACGTCCTGGTGGAACAGATCCCGGGGATTCTTGCAAGGTCATTTTTTGATAGTTGCGATACACGGTCTGAAGAATGGTTAGAGTACGAAACGATAACCACCACTCGACTCACTTGCTCCGAGTTGACCGGGAAAGGACCCTTACTCTCGCAGTTAGGGCAATAACTGATCTTCACTTCCTTGGTTGCATCTTGGTAAAACGGACCCAAAACTGCACCACACTTGCGACAGTCGAATTTCACATATTTTAATTGAGGGAAGACGCCGGTCCGACGGGTCACAACACCGGATACCCGAACGAGATTGTTTAAGTTGGAGCGGCGGAGGTCGCGAAGGGATGAACTGAGCGGAAGATCGGCGATGCGAACATGAACCTCAGAATGAATGCGTTCGTAGGATGGATAGTAAACAAGGATTGCATTCAGTGCCACTTCATCGAAAATCGTCAGCATTGCTGCCGGAGAGTTGGTGAGGAAGTAGGCAAGGATAGGCTTCGAAACCGCGAGGTGAAGATATGACACTTCGAGTGATTCAGCATTCGCTGGGGGAGGATTGTCAGGATACGGCAAGTTCATTGCATATTCACCTACTCTCTCCAAGGTTGCGGATACGTTGACCATATACTGAATTTCCGTTCTCGTCGACATAAGTCATCAAAAATTGGCGGAAATGTTTGACGATTGAACGGCGAACACGATCGTTGGCTATCCACTCGACAATTGACTTTGCCTTGATATCGCTGAGTTGTTCTAGGGGAATTTCCTGTTAAGCAAGTCATCAGCAAAAGCAACCACTTTGTATGAAGCATGCTAACATCGTCTAGTCCATCCATATCGTCCAGATCCCGGCGTTCATCATATTGACGACGAGTACGTCGCTTCATGCGAGCTACGCCAAGACCCCCATCCAAGGCATCCTCGTCATCCATGTCGTCGCTCTCCAGAAATCGAGGTGCACGACTCCTAACTGCAGCACGACCTCCCGCCCTACCGCTGCGCTCTAATCGATCCCTTCGATCCATTTTCGCCTCCGCGGCCCTGCGGGCAACACCAGACAGTTCTTCAACCTCTCCTTCGTCATCGATATCACGGTCGGAGTAATGATCAAGGAGTTCATTGGCAGCATAGTCTCTTTCGTGGATCGATGAAAGGTGAGCGGGAGAGCCATAATATCTACGTGGACTTACTCCTCCATGTCATCTGCGAAAAGATCTTCACCCTCGCCATCTTCCTCGTCATCTTCAAGATCCCTCACTGCATCGCGTTCGTCTACGCTATCGTCGGTGTCCGAGAATGGAGCTGGAGGAGACGAAGGGGGTAACGAGGACGAGGATTCGCGCCTCTGAGCTGTGGGGTGTGGAACAGGAGAACTGTTGGGTATTCCGGGGGACCTGGCACGCTTATTACGTCTGGGTGTCTGAGACTGTGATGGATTTGAGAATGGTCTGGGTCAAGGACAGAAAGCCTTACTTACCATGATGATGGCTAAAAGATGAGAAGCGAATAACGCGTCGCGACGCGTCTCGATTGGGTCTGAGTTTGAAAGCGTGTAACAATAACATTTTCATTTTTGCTAGAAAAAAATAATCTAGAATTTGTAGCTTAAGGATGTCGGTTGACAGGCAGACAGCAGTGAGGCAGGAAGAAGAGTACCTGCGCAAGGTGCATCCAACCACGGACGATATCCCGGGATGTATGTCTCTTCTGGACGGTTTTCTCCTTTGCCATGGTACGTGCCTAGCTATCTCATCTTTCTGCCGTCTTACATGTCTCGCGCAGTCGTCGGATCTCAGGTGAAATCTCTCTATAGACATGGGCAGATGTCAGAATGTCATGACAAGATGGAGGACTTCAAGTTCTGCATGAGCCTCAAGTCGTTGGAGCCAGAAGCCAAGAGAGATGCCTGGATCCGTCGGCGTGCAGAATGGTGGGCCAACAGACGACTCGGAAAGAGCAGTGAGAACGTTTGGGACATCAGGAGGTACGCCGCTGATGACTCTTTTGCCAATGCCAATGATCACGCCGCACAACAATCAGGGAACCCCTGTCAAACTGGCCGCCCCCCCTTTCCGACGACGCTGCACAGTCCTCTGGCACAATTTCCTAGACCGTGACATAAAGGGACGGCCTCGTGTTGACGGGAGAACCATGGTGCCTTCTGATGCACAGCTGTATTGGCCGGGCTATTGACACTGACACTTCCCGATCCAATATCTGACGCGCGCATTCACACACTTGATATGCTTACAATGTTCATGAGTTACCTTATCAATTTGGTCCACTTGTGGCGCACAGCCGTTGATGTCGATGGATGAGCGCTGAACTGCGGTTCTTTGCCAAGACTACTGGCCACAACTTGGCCTCAGCTGACCATCATGGTCTCCCCATTGTCATTCACCACTCAGCCCTGGAAGGGACTCTATCTTGGATATGGGCTTTGCACCACCTTGCTGCAAATACCCCTATGGACCTTACGTTACATGTGGCCTTCCACGCGCCCATTTCCCTCCTGGTCACTCGGACACACTATTGCGGTACAATTGAGCAGACGTGTTGCACACATCTCTTCTGTGTAAGTTTGGGTCCTGTGTTCGTCAAGTTGCCAAACCTGATATCATCTGGTTTCGTAACGAATAGAACAGGGGGCATCGTGGGTCTGCCAACCCATCACGCCACTTTACCAACAGCTGATGCAGAAGCCGTCTGGATTGATGGGGTTCCCCACCTCGTGGCGGCGGAGCTAGAAACATGGGCGTTTGTGGCCAAGGTTGAGCCGGAACGCATTCCAGGTTACTGGTATGGCAGGAAAGGTGACCCCCCAATGCCTACGACACCAATTCCCTCTGAACAGAGGGTATTCTATTTCCTTCACGGAGGCGGGTATATTCAATTGTCCGCCCACCCGAACGACATGACATCGAATATAACTCGCGCTCTCGTAGAGCTGGAGGTTTCCGCATCCCATGTTCTTGCGTTGGAATATCGCCTATCTTCTACTGCCCCGCTTCCTGACCAAAACCCTTTCCCGGCTGCTCTCCTTGACGCACTCGCTGGATACAACTATCTGGTGAATGTAATAGGTTACTCTCCCTCCAATATCATCTTGGTCGGTGACTCGGCCGGCGGAAATCTTGCCCTCGCCCTGGCGCGGTACCTTGTCGAGAACAAGAATACCCCTAACGTGTCCCTTCCGGCACCTCCAGGGCATCTTATTTTGCTCTCCCCTTGGGCAGACCTATCTACTTCACACGACTGGCCGGGGTCCTCTACTATCTCCAACACCGCGGACTACCTGGGATTCCACGACAGTGGACGCAGTCTGTATTCTAAGCATGCATTCCTGGGGCCTTTCGGCCTGGGATTCGCGTTTCACAGTCCCTATATCTCCCCTGCTTCGTTGTTCCCTTCTGACGCTCAGGCACATTTCGGAGGCTTTCCACGGACATTCCTTGCAACAGGTACTGCCGAGAGATTGTATGATGCAGCCCGAACCCTGGGAAAGAAGATGGCAGCCGAAATGGGTGAAGGAATTGGAGAAGGTCAAGTCACGTATTTTGAAGGGAAGGATGCAGTGCACGACTTTCTCGTGTTCAAGTGGCATCCTTGTCGCCCCGCCGCACTGAAGGCCATACAGCAGTGGCTCGCTGCGGCCTAACATTGACAATACTCCATGCGGCCACGTATGGTTTCATATGGCAATTTTGACGTCTCTCAATCCTGGCCATGTAGATACGCTGCGCATGTAAGCACTCGTGTACATTATGAATTGGCGGATCAATTCTGTGCACTAGAATCCCTCCTTCGTAGCGAATAACTTGGATCCAAGATTAGCCCCTGATTCCGAGGAATTATTGACCCATGGGACAAGTTTGTCTCCATGACACATACATGCTCGAATGTGCATGCAGTTCTTTCAGTTGATCGACAACGACTTTCGCCGATAAATCCCAGCTTAGTGCACCGTCCAGCGGAACAAAAGACAATCATTTCTGTCTCGATTCTCAATGTATCAGTTGGTCCACTCTTAGGCTATACCCATGTTCACACCCAGCTTTGACTCAACCTTACACGCAAATATAAAATTTCCGAGCAACGTGAACACGGTGTGATCTCTGTGTTCCCGCCACGTCCGGGTGTTATTTCTTGATCGGTGAAATGGAGTTAAAATGATGTTTCGCTGAGTAGTTCAAGTAGTTTAACC
>JBBPSC010001365.1:0-10318 GCA_038093395.1 Baorangia bicolor | reverse complement strand
TCTAGAATTATGTGATGCGCACGAATACGCCTGAGGACGATGGACAGCTCGCGCCCCACACAATCAATAACTTGACGAAGATGGCGGCTAATTTGTCCGGTCCTGCACGGGTACGTCGTATCAAGATTTAAATTCATCTTCCCTGACGTATGTATCCGAGCAGAAGGAATACGAGGAAGATTTCCTGAGGAGCAAGCCAACACATTACGAATATATCCGTCGACTCCAGCGTTGGCGAGATCGGCAAGAGAAATACCTTGATTCAAGACCTCGCATTCAATCCCTGGATCTTCTGAGTCACTACTTGACGGAATTCCAATATGGCAAATTCGATGACATCGAGGTTCCTGGACAATATACGGAGGTGAGTGGTTCGTACACCCCACGTCCCAAGGAGTGCTCAACTATTCATTCAGGACAAGGACAGCAACCAGAACTTCGTTCACATCCAGAGATTTGGTCCCAAGTTTGAGAACTGTCGATCCCACGGTTACTGTTGGAAGAGATTCACTATCCATGGTAGTGACCATTCAAGAACTTCGTTCTCTGTACAACTTCCATCTGGGCGCCATTGTCGTCGCGAAGAGCGGGTGATGCAGGTGTTACGCATATTCAATGGGTGTGTTCACACTGTGTTATTCTATTGGAGTGCTGTCCTCAGAAACATTTCGACAGGGCACTTGCGCGGAAGAAAGAGTCACGTAAGCGCAACCTCAATTTCCATATACCAGCCGCCGTATCCTGCAGCCCCAATCTTCGTTTGCTTCAAAATGACTCGTCCTACGTGACACTCGGTGATATATACGATCGTCACTGCGAAGAGACTGGCATTACGCGCGAGGATCCCATTCTCGTCTCCGGAGAGAAGGTGAAGAGCGTCCTTTTAGACTTCAAACAGGTGAACCAAAGAGCTGTATGTATTCATTGAAATTATCTTCCTCCGGGTTTCTTATCCCTCTTAGCCCGGCAAGGCAGAATACTTCAACTTTCGGAAGGATATTATGGACGAAGTTGTCACGAAACTCGTTCCGGACGACATCCTTACTAAGGTCGGCTGTCTGTCGAATCACAGTTCTGTTAATTCCGATCTTGACCCCTTTTAGTATATGCTCAATGTCATGAGTGGCCCTGCAGACCTCTGGAAAATGCGCAAACAGTTTGCACTGCAGATTGCCGCTACAAGTTTTATGACCTACGTCTTTTGCCTTACAAGCAGGTCACCGTCTCGATTCCACGTATCCCGTTCAACTGGCAGAATTGCTATGAGCGAGCTGCTTCCCGGTGTCGCCGGTCAAGCCCCCGTATTTGCGTCAAACGATGCGGTTCCGTTCCGGTTCACGCCAAACATGCAAAAATTCCTTGGGCCTCTCTTTACCGAAGGTGTCTTTACATCTGGCATCATGGTCATCGGTCGCTGCCTCACGGAACCCGATGTAAGTGTACGCTTTAGGCTCCGTAACCTCTAGAATTGTTGACTAGGATGTTCAGTTTGGTTTGGAGCAACAACTTTGCCTGTTCGCTCGCGACGAAGTCATGACTTGGTTGCACGGCAGAGGTCAGCCATGGACGTTTGACATCTCCTTCCGCACCAACTGTGCGGCTAACATCGACGGCGTTGTCAAGCGTGCTGAAATAATGGCATGCAAACTCGAGCGTGACCAGGTGAGAATGACATCCTACTTGCAAACCTCTGGCACATGTTAACTGGTAGCAGATCGGCATGGTATCGACACCGCCAACCGCTCCGGTCGTACAGACGATCACCAACCTTATATCAACCGCTACGAATCCAATTCAACTGATGAGAATGTCGGAGATCTACCATCCTTGGTTCTGAAACTTTCACATTTGCTTCGCTTCTGCTTTTGTACTAATGTTTTGGCATCACTGTAACTTGTACATCTGTTCCCGACAAATAAACAGACAGATACCAAGCGGGAAACTCCCCCGTGCACACAGGAACAACAGAGTTAGGAACGGGTACTACGTATAAATCCTTCGGTTTGGCGAAAAGTGTTGATATGCACTTCACTCTCAGCCATCATCTGTGGGATATCTCGGGTCAAAAAGGAAGAACATCCTTAGAGACCACAAGCTTACCTCCTCGGCCATGTGGTATATATCACTTGCTGGACGATTGTACATCATGGCATTCGCAAACATGAGATAAACATCTCTCTGAAACTCGAGCGAGTTCGAAATAACCCCATCTTTGACCCTCGCCTTGATAGTCTTGAGGTCCATTGGCCGCTTGATGATATCGTGATAGTCCGGCGCTTCGGAGTTCTTGATAGGGTTGTGAAAAATGTTACCGTTGCGATGCTGTGAGATCTGACTGTGAAGCATTCCAATTACGGTTTGGAAACGTTTGTTAGGAATAGATGGTGGTGTTTGGTGGTGGGAAGCGAGTTCGCCGTTCGCCGCACCACGTGGTCGAGAAGAGCTGTCTACAAATCATGAGCGAGTGGATGTTACAGAGTTGGTGTCGCATACTTTGCTCGTCGACGTCTGTTGGTGTAGCCTCATCTCGAGCTCTCTTCTTTTCTCGTAGATTTTCTTCAAGGTTGTCCGAGTCTGTAAGCTTGCGTTTACCTTTCGATAAGTGTCACGATCAATAGGGGCTCTAAGTATCATGAGGAATGATGCATGCCTTCACGCTGCTGTGACTTTTCGTCGGGTTTGTCTTCGGGTTCTTGAAGAATGACGGATTCCTCAACATCCATCTGGGGAGTTTCGGGTGCCGGTTTGCTTGTTTCTGAGATCTCGACCGTCGTGGGCTCCTCGGGGGCGATCTCGATGATATCCACCGGTGTGGGAACGAGTACGGCACCTTCTGCGACAGGAACAGTACTTGCGATTTGGTTGTCAACAGGTGTATCAGGTGGCACTGAAGCAGGGCGTTGCTCTGTAGCGTCGTCAACGGTCTGAACTTCGGTATCGTCTTTTTCAGAAGCCTGTTTCAAGGTTCCTTCATCATCATCGGTGGAGGCGAGGTCATTTGTTGCACTCTGCTGTGGCTCCTAAGGATAAGCAAAAAAAGGGGTATGTGAAGGTGGACTTGGCTGTCTATACCAGGTTCCAGGCCTACCGAAATAAGTTCCACCGGCGACCGAGAGTCAGCCACGTCATTAGTGTTTACGTTGTCATTGCCAGCGAGTCTGGCCCTAATTTTGTCATCCCACGCGCCATTGCGTATTTCGTCAATTTCCGCGACGATGCACCTGGTGCACGATCGGAGGAATGGATATGTGTGAAAACGAGATGGAGAAGGTTGACTTACTTAAACTTGAGCTCCTCTGCGACGATCGAGTCGCGTAGGTGAAGCAGGCGCGCAGAATAGTGGCGTTGAGCGAGGGTTAGATTGAGCGGGGCTGTTGCCAGAGTCAGAGTACATGTGAGGGTGGAGACAAGGAGCCTTACCATGGGGTGTGTTGTTCGCCTCTGAGCTGACATTAGATTAGCAGGACGTGACATTGGGACTTTGTGTAATGCATTCTTACCATTCAAGTGAAGCTTCGTTCATGAGACGGACGTAGATTTGATGACAGGACTAGATAGTACACCGAGTAAACTACACGCGGCTCGGCGATTGGTATGAACGAGAGGCGAACTTGGGGGGAAAAGAAAGATTTTGAACGGGCGAGTGCAGGATGCTTTGAGAGTACTTTGGATACAGACTGCCAGGCGTCTGCGCCGTGCTCATAGACGGCCTGCGCGAGAATGAGACATTCGATGGTGGAGAGGGACGGGTCCTCGCTGTCCACGTCGTGTGCAGCCATCGTCAACGTCGTCGCTGGCGATGAGCGCGACCAATTGTTACGGGTCAGACTGACCCGAGTGAATCCGGGTTTTTCCGGATCGTTCATGGAGCCGTTAAAGGACAGTTGGACTTTGTGCCGCAGTTACTCCCTCGCCCGCCATGTTGCTCTCTGCGTTCGCGACCCTCCTGCTCCTTCCTTTCGCCTCCGCTGGCGTTCACAAGCTTAAACTTCAGAAGTTACCCTCTGTTGCGCCTGGACATGTACTGGAGACCGCCTACCTCGCAGAGAAGTACGGTTCTCAGGCCCCCTACCAACAACTCCCTCTCTTCGGCGCCGGCGGCGCTGGTCGTAGGGTGCAGCCCAGTCCAAAGGGAGATGATCTTTTCTGGACGCAGGAGGATTTACTCAATGGTGGCCACGGCGTTCCTCTCTCCAGTATGTCCCCCCCTACTTCATTCTATACCACATTCATTTTCCCTCCAGACTTCATGAACGCGCAGTACTACACCGAGATCACACTCGGCACGCCACCTCAGACTTTCAAGGTCATCCTTGACACTGGGTATGTATCTTCCTCATACCTCCTCGTCCTTCGCTCATCTCTACTTGTAGCTCCAGCAACCTCTGGGTGCCTAGCACCAATTGCAACTCCATCGCGTGCTTCCTCCATGCAAAGTACGACTCGGGTGCATCGTCTTCACACCAGGCCAATGGTTCCGCTTTCGCCATTCAATATGGTTCTGGTTCGATGGAGGGATACGTTTCACAGGACCAACTCTCCATTGGCGACCTTTCCATTCCTAACCAAGATTTCGCTGAAGCCACCAAGGAACCCGGACTTGCCTTTGCCTTTGGCAAGTGAGTGCATTTCATGTTACCACATCACTTCGTTCTGACCGTTCCAAGGTTCGACGGGATTTTGGGTCTTGCATATGACACCATCTCGGTTAACGGCATAGTCCCACCGGTCTACAACATGATCGACCAGGGTCTTCTCGACGAGCCTGTGTTCTCTTTCCGCATCGGCTCCTCGGACGAAGATGGTGGTGAGGCCATATTCGGTGGAATCGACCATTCATCCTACACTGGCAAGATCACTTATGCTCCTGTTCGTCGCAAGGCCTACTGGGAAGTCGAGCTTGATAAGGTAACCTTTGGGGATGATGTTCTTGAACTCGAGAACACTGGTGCCGCTATTGACACGGGTAAGCTCAAGGCGTCGTCTCGTTCTGGACACAATACTCAATTTGTTAGGTACCTCCTTGATTGCTCTCCCCACTGATGTGGCGGAGATGCTGAACACCCAAATTGGTGCAAAGCGCTCTTGGAATGGTCAATACACAGTTGACTGTTCGAAGGTTTCCTCGCTGCCCGATTTGTCGTTCTACTTCAATGGCAAAGCATACCCCCTGAAGGGTACTGATTATGTCCTCAACGTCCAAGGGACATGTATCTCTGCCTTCACTGGTTTGGACATCAACTTGCCCGGTGGCGCTCTCTGGATCATTGGTAAAGTTTTAATATGATTGTGCGAGAACGCACACTGATTTTCTTCCAGGTGACGTCTTTCTCAGACGCTACTTGACGGTGTATGACCTGGGGAGGGATGCCGTCGGCTTTGCCACCGCCGCGTGAGGGTTATACTGCACACTACCATCCACTTCCTGTCGCCCAGAATCCCTATATGAGCCTGGTGATGTGCTTGATCTAATGGAGAGCAGTTAAAGTGACACCACCCATTCTTACCGCTATGTTTACAGTTTTTGTAGTCTCTTAGTTACGGATCTGTACATAACATATTATCAGGGACCTCTGCAGCTGGTGTTTGTGTCGCGGATTTGGAAAATTCTGCAATGACATCAAATACTAGTAATCTCGCGCATTAGATTGGGTTTTCTGTCGGCCACCACCAACACTTGTATGGTATCACCTCCATTTTAACTTGTGTATCCTGAGGAAAGTTGTCAATGGATGCGGATGAACTTCCCCCGGCTTTGTACCGGTCAACTTTGCCTAGCTTTCCACAAGAAATAGTCCCTTCCACAGCGAGATTACAGGTCTGGAGACGACAAATGACCAGTAATGTCTGGGCCCGACATCTCGATAGAGTGAACGTCCTCGGCAGTGATGTTCATGGACATACTGGGTGAGGATGTACTGTGTTACTGTCGTAGGCTTTTAACCCCTAGCCCCACCTCCCTCTCCCCCAAAAAAGATGCGTAAATGCCCTGAGCTGGTCACAGAACGGGGAGCTCCTCATCAGTAGCGGGGATGATCAACAGTCAGTCGCCAAATCTTATGATCACCGTCCATTCGTTTATGATATCTCATGCATCAGGCTGCGGGTGTGGCGAATGGATCATTCCTCAGACACTGAGAATGAATATCCTTTCGCTTGCCAGACTGTGATAGACACGGGTCACAGCGCGAATGTATTCAGTGCACATATGCTACCCTCATCCACAAGGATGTGAATAATTTATCCTCTGCACATAATTCCTATTAGTATGCTCATCCAACATTCCCCAGCGCAACTGTAGCAGGTGACAAACAAGTTCGCGTGTTTGACGTTGGGGAGTCAGTTGGCCGTTCTCCCTCTGGCAATGAAATGAGCTACTCTACCAGACAAGCATGCATTCGTATTCTGCGTTGTCATTCCAGGAGGACGAAACGCATCATCACAGAAGACAGTCCCGATTTCTTCCTGACGGTAGCCGAAGTCTGTATCTATCTATGCCCACCCGATTTTACCCACCCACTAAGTTATGTTTCAACACTAGGATGGGGAAGTCCGTCAGCATGACCTCCGAACGCCGCATTCATGTGCCAAAGGTAGTTGCCCTGCACCCCTGGTTAGGCTACCACACGAACTTTCGACGATTGCACTCTCCCCACTGACACCTTATCAATTTGTGGTAGGCGGTGAATCGCCTTTCGTGAGTGTTGTCGCTGTGCCGCAAACTCAGAACGAACCTGACATACATATTGTCGAGGCTCACCTCTTTGATCGACGTCACGTAGGTCGTCATCTACGAGAGGAATGGGGAATGTCACCCGCTGTCGATGATGTGACAACATGTGTTCGACGTTTCTCTAGATATTCTCGAGCGCCAGGAGAGGCGAAGGGATACGAACATATCACTGGCGCGCGAATGTCGCCTTGGAATGGGCATGAAGTGCGTTTGTCGAGAACATCAATTCTAGTTCGTGCTGACTGCCCGTCTTGGTAGCTTCTTTTGTGTGAGTGCTTTGCATGATCGACTTGCCGTCGTCACAATGAACTCGCCCCAGCATTTAATTCAGACGCAGTCTACATGTACTCCACGCGAGACGAGCCAGGTCCAAGCCCAACAGAGAGCAAGTCGTGCATTCTGCCGCCAAATTCGGACAGGGGGAAACAAAGCGTGGCCGAATTGCCTTCGAAGGCGCACGACGACAGTAAATACGGTGAAGAAGCGCAGGGGATCCTTGAAAACCTCGAGGAAGACGAAGAGGCGGGAATGGAGGTTGATTTCCTCGATGAGAGTGAAGATAACGACGACGTGTCGGCAGGCGAGCCTGAGAGTGATGACGACGGGAGGAATGTGTCGACTACCGACATGCATCCTGATGCTCCCGTGATCTATCCGCGCATGCGTTTCTCTGGGCATTGCAATGTCGAGACGGTCAAAGATGGTGAGTGCTCTCGGAAAGCTAGCATGTGTGCGCAGTGGGTGATTGGCGGTTTATCTACAGTGAACTTTTTGGGCCCTTGTGACGAATATGTCACCTCTGGCTCAGATGACGGTAACTTTTTTATATGGAAGAAATCGTCTGGCGAACTAGTCGACGTCCTGGAAGGAGATGACAGTGTTGTGAACGTCGTCGAAGGTCATCCTACTCTTCCGCTCGTGGCCGTCAGCGGTATCGATACAACAATTAAGGTGATCTCCTTCCAGATCTGCCACGACTACCCTATTGAAGGTGTTACCGCAGTTGTTTGCCCCTGCTCGCGGCCCAGCGACGCATTCCAAATACAGATATGCCACCTCAATCATCAAGCGGAATGCCCGTGCTTCGAGGAGGGGCAACAACCACTCGGCTAATCTACAACTTGCCCGCCTCATAATGCACCATCATGATCGTGGGTTGGAGGTATTGCAAAGTGCTGAGGACGGGACCACGGCTGATTCCGAGACTCGACTGACCCATTGTATAAACCAATGAAGCTGCGAGGAACAACAGGATGGTGTATGATACATGCTCGTTCGAATTTGCGATATGCTATCTTATGTTTAGTAGTAGGATAATCCTCGCGGGGACAAACCCGCATGTGTTCAGAGTTGCGCCACGACTACCATCAAGCTCAACTATCCCGAGTCGCATGTTCCAGACAGTGGCAGCTGGGAATTTCTTATGATAAATGTTACGGGCTCACACTCCCTCAGTTGGCAACCGACTACCACCATTTTGACACAGTTAGTTCATTTCTCCGGCTGGGTATTTTCCGCCTCGCCAGGACCAGGTTTGATGTTGTGAAGAATCCGAGTGTGTTTTGGCATCTGTCCACTTTGACACCCGCCACCACGTGAAAGGTCGCTAGCCTCCACACTGCGGCATACAACCAGGACCAGGCTAACACTGCTTGCGACATACAAAGGTTGAATCTGAGTGCTGGTATGCTTGCAAATCTTTGCTGAACTTCGCTTTTTGTCGTTATGTAAGTCCTGTTGTGTTTCGTGGTTCTGTAAAACCAAGAGCCTTGCTGATCATCTCCTGCATTTCCTGCTCTTCCTCACCCGCTCTTAGTCGTTCTTTCGTTGAAAGTGTCTTTGATTTGAGCGTTTGTTTGCTATTTGCCGCAGAAGGGCACCATCTGCGTGTCCTCGACCACAAGGGACCCTTTTTGGCTTGGTCAACACACTTTTTTCGCCTCACTCTTCGTCCCACACCCTTCCCCACCGACTCGAAGCCAAGTCCACCACATCCATTTACTTATGCACTCTTCTCAAAACAGATCCAAGCGTAAGCGTGGCAAAAATGTCAGCAACGACGACGACACCGCATTGGCACAAATGACAGTCTCACGAACGGACGATGCACAGACGGACGCTTACGGGCGTTCTCGACCTCAAACATACCAACAGCATACGGACACATACATCCCATCGTCATCTAGGTCGACTTCAACTTACACCATGAGCAGAGACGGCCCTTCATCCCATGCTGACTCACAAGACCACTTTCACCCGCACACCTCCGACGGCCGCTATCGGGGTGGCAGAGATAACTATGATGTTGCCGATTCAAGAGATGGTGACCAACGGAGACCTCGATTTTCTCATGAGAGCGACTTTCAAAGCGGTGGTAGGGACCGGACGTCGCGGGATTTTGTCCAGGGTTACTCGGTTGCGCACCGCAACGAGCCACAGGGTTGGAGTTCGTTGGACAACCATGACGATGGTCCTCAGTGGGGTTCTCCATCCTCGGATTGGCGAAGAGGGGAGTTGGAGGAGGATCGAAGCAAAGGCTGGGACAACAGTCGAAACAAGGAACCTCGTTCCCAAGGAAATCGTCGGTGGCAAAGTGACAATGGTTGGGAAACGCGGAAACGCGACCGACACCAGAACCGACGGCCTCCAGACAGCCAAGATGACGGTTCGTTCTCAAAGGAGGATCGATCTTGGGAACCTGGGCCTGGTTGGCATCCTCGTGGGGAACAAAACTACCGCAACCAACGCGGTCGTAGTGGACCGGGGAAAATGAAAGGAAAGAAGAATAATCAGAACCGACAGCGCCAGCGAGGCGACAAGGACCGAGATCATGACCGGCGATGGGATCGTGACCGGCGCAACGATAATGACAATTTGAACAAGTACGCCCTCATAATTTCGCTCTTTTTGTGCCATTCTCAGTTTTTTCTTCAGCTGGCAAAGAAGGGAGTTTCACCCTCTGCCTCCCAAGCCAGTCCGCAGTCCTATCAAGCGACTCTCTTCTCCTTCTCGATCGCGCTCGCGGACCCCCGACTCTGTCTATACTCGACAATCATCTAGGGGTCGCTCGCGGTCGAGGTCATTCTCACCGCAGCCAGACGTCCGTCATCCTAGCCCTGTACGACCTCGTAGCCATACTCCGTCAGGAAGAGCGAATAGGTCAGGATCTCCAACTTCATCCCATCGAAGCTACGTGACTCGAGCACCTCCGCGTGGGAGAAGTGTCTCTTCTTTGTCTTCGGGAAGCTGGAGTCGGAGCCGAAGCTCAAGTCGAAGTCCTGGGGACCGGCCAAGGGCGAAACACCGACTGCCACCGGCAACTTCCATCAGAGAAATAGCCCTTTCTATAACCAAGACCACCCTCCAGCAACGCCCCAATTTTATTCTTGACCAAGAATCCGAGTCGACAAGAAATGAGAAAGCTGGTACTAATGGGAATCACACTGTATGTACCTTCAACGGTTTGGACCAAGTTTTGAATTCACATTCGAGCAGGCTGCCCCTTCCGCTTCCCCTGGATCAGCACGTCGATCCACCGAGCGTATGCCTCCTCCTCCCGTTATACCCCCGACCTCAGATTCCCGC
>JBBPSC010001364.1:0-10320 GCA_038093395.1 Baorangia bicolor | reverse complement strand
GAACGCCCCCCATGTGGTGCACAATCAATATAACTAACAGATTGTGCACCACTTGGTGCGCTTTCAGGTGACCTAGCAGTTGTGGCACATTGTGGCACATTGTTATTGTTTATTGATGTTGACTTGTCCTGCCTTTGTTCAAGTCTAGTGTACTTTGCTTTTCCTCAGTTCCTTACACTGGACTCCAGCTGCTTGCTGTTTTAACAAAGTACAAGTAATAGAACAAGAAGTGAAGAGAATAATGCAAGAATGAAGGAAGAAAATTGTAACACCTTTAATGTCTACCTAGAAATTTTATGTCATATATGTGTGTGTTTGAACCATATGCTTGGAAGAGCTGGACCCAAGTGGAAGCTTCAGGATGCATGCCCAGATTGTGCCTTTACTATAAGTCTTCTATTTTGTTATGAAAATCTTCTCACATTTTGTATAGTAACCCCATGAACTGGTGCTGATCCCTGCACAACTGCATAGCATGAATGGCAGCCAAGCACTTAGACAGGTCTGGGCACACAAATTTATGCAAATTTGATAGTGACTAACTTTATTCCTAAGGATTAGGTTAAACAGTTCAAGAATGACATTCGTCAGCATGCCCGAGGTGATGACAAGGAAGGGGCTTGCACTGACAACTAAAGGGCTGCAAATCCAGGGGAAAAAGGACAAATCAAAGTCTTCCTTCAAACCAGAATATTTCTCTTGGCCTGTTGGCATGGTTTTGTAGAATGTGTTGTAGAAATAAAGAACAGTGGTAAACTGTTTGTGCATTCACTGGCATTAGTTGCACATACTCATAAGTTTGATAGTGCTAAATATGCCTTGATAGCAATCAATCAGCTTCTTAAGGTTTATGGCAAGAACCAGGGTGTTGGTTACAATATTGGCTGCTTATCAAAAAAAAACCATCACTTCAAGCTTGCTTGCTCCCAAGGCTAAGGAATTCAATTTCCAGATCATCATCAATGCTTTCCACAGTTTGGCACACAACCGTGCCTGTCAATTGGACAACCAACCTTTGTACCTTCAAGGTTTTGACAACAAGGATCTGGAAACCTGTGAACAAATCTTTTCTAGTTCCAATAGCATAGCACCTCTTATTCAACATGCTTTCCACTTCCACTGAAAACAATTTCTCAATCTTTACTTTGATCAGTGAGGTCAGGACAAGTATCTTGAACTCAGTATGTGATAATGATGGACAACATAATGTCATATTGCTGACAAAGACAAATAGGTAGGTTTCTTCTTAACAACTACCACCAAGCCCTCCATGTCAGTGGTCGATACATGGCCAAACTTGAGGCCTTTAAATGTACAATGGATTTCACTAATGACAACTTCAAATGGTGGTATGACAAAGAAAAGAAGTATTTGCAAGATTTTGCAGGTGAGCCAAAGGAAACATCCCTTGCTGCTGAGTATGTAGTCCTTCCTTGAATACATATGTCATCCAAATGATTTCATGTAATCAATGTTCATTATTTGCAGGGCAACCTATGCAAGTACAACAACAGTGCCTTACCTGACATATACACCAGTACAGTTTACTTCAGAGTCAGGGCTGAATTTCACTGCTTGGCAGTCAACTAACATGGTGACTGCAGAACATTCATCTACATTGTGAAAATACCATTTAATGGCTAATGCCCTTGAGCACTTCAAGAAGGTCAATGGAATCTCTGTTCATTGAACCCCTAATGATCCAGAGTACCAAGCAAGTGTCAACTATGTCAAACATTGCACATTCATTCAGGCTATTGAAGATCTGGAAGGACTTGTTGTTCAGCACTTGTTCAAGTTATCAAAAATGAACCTCGCCAGCATAGGTAGGGTGTGGTGTCTATTACAATGTTACTAAACTAATCATCTGCAGGCTATAAGATGCACAAACATATTTCAAAGGCTTTGACTAGACAATCTGCAACAATATGTGCTGATTTGAGCACTACAACAAGCTTGTGCCTTACCAAAAGCCATTTTGCCAAAGGCTTGAGTATATGAAGTATTTTAAAATTCATTGCTCTCAAGAGGAAATCAAATATTTGAATGTTGAGGTTCACAGACTCACAGCCTGGATTGACTTCAATGATGAGAAAATTCACTCATTAGCTGCCAAGCTCAAGTTGGAGGGCTCTCTCTATCTTGTGGCCAAAATGGAACAATTTTTGGATGAATGTCAGTGTGTCAACACAATTCATCAATCACTATTGTGAAAAATATGTTCTCTGAAGGGCTTTTGTGATGTTTGAGATTCTGGTTCTGGTCATAATGTTGCAGTGCATTCCATGGAAGGAGCTGAAAACAATAATAATAAAGAGGAAGAAGAATTAAACAATTGAGCTCTACTTCTTACTAAATATCTTGATTGTTTAACATAGTGTCTGTTTATACATGAGCAAGTATGCAATGTAAAAACCATTGTAATTGAATGTTCTATCTTTGGCTGATTGCATCATGCAGAAAATGTGCAATCTCATGCCATTCAGTATTATTGATCAAATTTGTGCTATCCAGTGTTGTTGACGACCATCAATTGTCAAAGAGAGATATTGGGAGCATTCCAGACCATTGACAATGGCCTTGATCACTGAAACAACCCAAAAAGCTTGAAAGCTCCAAAGGGTGCACTAGAAGCACTTAAACTTGGAAGGTGGAAAGGAGGCTTAGAGATTACTCTGATCTTCTGGGGAAAAGACCAAGAGAACTAGACTGGGTTCTTTGGCTGCTAGCTTCAGTTTATATACTGTTACATGTGTGTACACCTGTGTACATCTAATCTATGATATAGGGGAACATGTGTATAGAGCATGGTGTGGCAGCATAGGTTTGCATAGCCATGAAATGGAAAGGAAGTGAGACATGATGCATACATGAGGATGGGGCAGAAAGTGGAAGCATGGCATGCATACAATGCATGTGGAATGGAAGAAGAAGTTAGCCTGCATGGTGAAGATATGGAAGTAGTGAAACTGTGCTAGGTGAATGTTACAGGTCTACATTTTTCACCCTTCACATGTTCACTTTTTCTGATCTAATCTTATCTTATCGCGTCACGTGATCCCTCAGGATCTAATCATCTATCTTATCGTGAACGCTCTACTTACATTTCATGGACTTAGTCGTTTCGTGCAATTGCTGCTTAGTCAGCATGGACACTCAACCCTTTCACACAGATCTAAGATCCTCTTACACTGTCATGGAGTTCACATTTGCACTTCATCTCCATGCTGGCTATTATTACATTATGCTTCTCTTCCATTTGATCTAACATGCACATCACACATTTTATGGTTCTCTTCTCTTCCATTCTGCCACACAGCGTGGTGGCCTCATGTCATGCTTCTATGCTTCCATTCCATTCCCATACATGCGGACAAAGCATTGCAATCGTAGATACAGTGTATACATGGACAAATACCTGTTGTAGTATATAAACCTTGAATGCAACGCCAGAGAACTCCAATCTAGTTCTTCTGGTCTTTTCCCCTCAAAGGGTCCCAGTTGTAGTACTCCTCTCTATCACTTTCCTAGTCTCAGCCTTTCTAGTGCAACCTTTGAGCTTCAAGCTTTGAGGGTTGTTTCAGTGAAGAGTTGAGTGCTAGGCTTGTGTAAAAGAGTATGTGTCTGTTGCACAAAAAAGTGTCTAAGTCCAAAAGATTAGATAAAGTGTTTACAATAGTTAGATGATTAGATCTGATAATATCACATGACATGATAAGATAAGATCAAAAGATAAGATAAGGGAAGAAAATATTAGACCCATAACACTACCTCCCTTCTATGGATTAACTTCCAGGCAATCAAAAGGTTTGTCCTTGTTGTCAAGTTTCATTGTTGACTCAGGAATAGAAGTAAATATTTTTATAAATTGAGCATTAGTCATCTGATGTCTGTGAGGAATGGAGAGATGGGATTTGTGAAATCTTGTATAGCTTCTTTATTATGTTTAAGATTTCCCTCAGCCTCCTAGGTATGATTTTTGTTGCAATATACTTGTCAATGAATGAGATACTTGAGTTTTCTGTTTTTGTATTGAGAGTCAATGATATGTTCAACATATTCATCATCTCTGTCATCAGTGACTAGCATTGGACTGGGTTTCTCTACTACTTGACCAGAAAGCCTTTCCTTGTAAGGTTTAACCTGTAAGATATTGACCATGGAATAAATCTTCATAGATCTTAATAATTTAAGGGTGACTGTATTTGGACCTGCAAATGCTGTAATGATATATGGACCAAGCCATTTCTCTGTAAGCTTCTTAGAAGCTCATGTGAAATGTAAGTTGGTCATGCTTAACCAAACTTTATCTCTAATATTATATTTAGGAGGCTCACTCCTATGAGTATCAGCTTGCTTTTTCATGCGAGCTTGAGCCTTTAATAAGTTATTTTTAGTTTCTTCTAGAGTCTTGGCCATTTTGTTTGTGAATTCTTCTGCCACTGGGGCTTTAAAAACATGTGGCTCAAACCCTAACCTTGGTTGGTAAGAATGTGTGACTTCAAATGGTGCTTTCTTTGAAGATGCTGAGATCTTTGAATTATATGAGAATTATATGATTGGGAGCCAATTTGCCCCATTGTATTGTTTTTCTGCATAGAACAATTTGAGATACTGCTGAAGATCTCTGTTCATTCACTCTGTTTGCCTGTTAGTTTGGGGGTGGAAAGTGGTGCTTAATTTAGATTGGATGCCTAAATGTTTTAGAACATCTTGCATAACTCAGGAAGCGAATTACAGTCTGTGGTCTGACACAATCAACTTTGGTAACCCATGGTGCTTCCACACATGGTGAAGGTACAATTTAGCTGTGTCCAGCACCATAACCATTTTGTTACAAGTGTAAACTCTGTTTCCTTCAAAAAGCAATCAATGACCACTAGGATTATGTCAAATTTATTAGATAATGGCAAATCTATAGTGAAATCTGCCATGACGTGTTCCCATGGTTTATCCAGAACCATGAGGGTTGGAGAAAATCTAAAGGGGCTTGATTTGTGCCCTTCATTTGTTGACATTGGTGACATCTAGCAATATATGACTTAGGAGTTCAATGATTTTCTCATAATCTGGGTGACCAGTGACTCGTGAATTATGGCAAGATTTTACTATTTTAAGACATAGGATGTCCACTTCAGGAACATAAATACAATCTTCCATTTTTATTAAGCTGTCTTCTTGGCATGCTCCAAATTTCATAATAAGTTCTTTAACATGACTTTCTTTAAGAAGTGCCATGGCTGTTTTTATGAGTTTTATGTAAGTGTTGCCTTCATTATGGATTATGACTTGGTGAAAAGTCCTTATCCATTTGGGTGGAATCATTGTGATGCCTTTGTTATCATCCTCTATGTCTTGTGTGTGATCTTCTCTTCTAGAAAGTGCATTTGCTTTTGTGTTTGTAGCACCAGGCTTATGGATGAATACATAGTTGAACCAAGAGAGATACTATGACCATCTCACTTGCCTGTGGTTAAAATCTTGTGACTTCATAAAATATTGAAGGTTGGTGTGATCATTCCATATTTCAAATTGGAGTCTAGTGCCTTCAAGATAATGTCTCCAGATCTCTAAAGATTGGATAATAGATAACATTTCTTTGTTACATATGGGGTAGTTCCATTCTTGTGGACTCATACTGTGACTGTGATAGGCAACTGGGTGCCATTTGTTTTCTTTAAGATTAGATAAGTCTGAGGCATTGTTACAATTTTCTCCCTTTCTCCTCATATTCTCCTTTTTACCTTTCATTGTGTCACTCATACATGGCATGGTCGGTCAGCTTCCATCTTTTCTGCTCTTCTACTTATCCTCACTGACCTTTCCAACTTCACTTTTATTCCTTTATTACCCAAAACCTTTTATCTTGGACTTATCTGTCTCCTTGTCATCTCTCTTATGACAGCCTGTTTCCTCTACCTTCCATCATATTCTTTCACTTTCCTTTCCTTCTATGTAACCTGGTCTGTGTGTGCTCTTATCCCTTATATAAACCTATTCCATATCACTTATATTTTCCCATTCCTGATCTGTGCAATATTAGCATATATTCTTGAGTCACCTTGAGAGCAGTCACTCTATACCTCATCCCTTGTCCTTGCACAAGTCCTAGATAACCCTAGGCCCCTATGTTGAGCTCACCAGATAGTCTCAATTGTCCTGATCCTTATACTAAGCATTCTTAACCCTTAGTCCCTTAGTCCTTGTCCTCACTCACTATCCTTGCAGCTCCCTAGACATCGGTCTCCTTGTGAGTATTGCCTAGGGTAGTATTTTTGTTGAGCAAGTCTCTTTGTATATGCTTCATGTAACAGGCATCACATTCTAGACAGAATTGACTATCATCATCTGAGAATGCCAGTATAGGAGCCATGGTAAAACATTTCTTAGGCATGTTAAATGCAGTTTGCTGTTCTTGCTTCCATTTGAAGACAAGATTCTTCTTTAATAGATCATTTAAGGGTGATGCAACTTGTGCATAATTCCTAATGAATTTGCAATAGAAGCTGGCTATACCTAGAAAGCTTCTAACTTCTTTGACACTTGTGGATTCTGACTATTTCAAAATAGCCTCAACCTTTGATTGATCCATCTTAATGCCATCCTTGCTAATGATCATTCTGAGGAAATCAATCTCATTGGTTTTAAACATGCATTTTTCTGGTTTGACAAATAAATTATTTTCTTGTAAATGACAGAGAACTTCAATAATAATTCTATCATATTTCGCTTCATCATCAGTTTTTGTGAATATTAAAATGTTGTCAATGTAAACCACCACCACATCCTTCATATTAGCAAAGATTTCATTCATCATAGCCTGGAATGTGGATGGTGAATTGCATAAGCCAAAATACAAGAAAATGGATGCTTTCCATTCATCACCTTTCTTAATTCAGATGTTGTTGTAACCCCAACAAAGATCCATCTTTGTGAGTAATTTAATGTTAAAACAGTGAGTAGCTGGAATCCAGTGTAAAAAACTAAGGAGAAGTGAAGTACACTGGACTCGAACAAAGTGTTACTTATATTGATTGTGCACCACTTGGTGCACTTTCAGGTGACCTACGAGTTGTGCCACATTGTGGCACATTGTTATTGTTTATTGATGTTGACTTGTCCTGCCTTTGTTCGAGTCCAGTGTACTTCGCTTTCCCTCAGTTTCTTACACTGGACTCTAGATTTGTACCACTCTACTAGACTTGTCAATAGAGTCTCTTACACTGGACTCCAGCTGCCTGCTGTTTTTAACACAAAGGCAGGATGAGTCAACATCAATAAACAATAACAATGTGCCACAATGTGCCACAACTGCTAGGTCACCTGAAAGCACACCAAGTGGTGCACAATCAATATAACTAACACTCCCCCCTGATTGTGCAACTCTACACATCTTCGAATGCTCCTAATCCCATCAGCTCACAGAACTTGTTCACCTTAACACAAGGCAATGCCTTGGTGAGAAGATCAGCTGGCATATCAGCAGTGGGGAGGAATGTGGGGGAGATGAGCTCCTGGTCGACAACATCTCTGAGCCAGTACCAGTGCAAATCGAGGTGTTTCATGCAGCCATGATGCTCGGGGTGTTTGGCAACCTGAATGGCAGACTGGTTGTCCATATATAGTGCAGAGGGTGCTATGACATCGAAACCTAGCTCAGAGAGCAGCTTGCACATCCAGATGGTCTCCTTGCCTGCTTCTGTTGTAGAGAGTGCAACAATGGGCTGACAGAATCAATTTTGACCATGAAAGTGCCAGTAGATCGGCCGGAATCCTTGCAACCACCATGATTGGCATTGGAGAATGTCGAGAAGAGTTGGGGCTGGGATGCATCTGGGGCATATGTGATGGCATAGTGAGTAGTACCCTTGATATAGCAAAACAGGTGCTTAACAGTGTTCCAATGGATGATACCTGGGTTGGCAGTGAAGGAGGTGAGCTGGCCAACAGCATATACGATATCTGTACGAGTGGTGCAGGAGAGGTACTGCAGAGAGCC
Source organism: Baorangia bicolor (assembly GCA_038093395.1). Lineage (NCBI taxonomy): Eukaryota > Fungi > Basidiomycota > Agaricomycetes > Boletales > Boletaceae > Baorangia > Baorangia bicolor. The sequence goes on along the minus strand of JBBPSC010001364.1, from coordinate 2,321 downwards.
AATAGCACCACCATAGTCGATTGTCCTGGGACTCTACTCAGTTGAGAGACAGAGACCTGGTTCCATGGGAGTGCTGACAAGCTTGGAATCAGCCATGCCAAAGCGAGTGAGCATGTCAAGGCAGTACTGTGGCTGGGAGATGGTGAGGGAGCGCTTTTGATGCCCAGAATCTCAGTGGTTGCACCAAGATTGCGCAGTTTGAAGTGAGAGCGCAGATCAGTGATTGTGGCCTTGATGTGATCGAGAGATTTGGATGCAAAGGCCATGTCGTCCACAAACACAGGCAGGAGGATGCGGACATCACCTCAGACATAAATATAAAGGGCGGCATCGGAGTATGTCTGGATGAAGCCCATGGACTCGAGAGTGGTGTGCATCTTGCGATTCCAGCAATTTCCACCTTGTTTGGTGCCATACAGTGCTTTCTGGAGCAAGCAGACAGTGTCATTCTTGTTCCCTTCAACAAAACCCTCTGGCTGCTCCATGTACACATCACAGTCCAGGCATTAGAGATGTCAACAGACCACAAGTGGAGGTCGTGGATGGCTGCTAGGGCAAGGACAACTCGGAGAGTGGGGAGGCACACAATGGGTGCAAATACCTCAATATACTTGAATCTGGGGTGCTGTGAGAAGCCTTGGGCGACCAAACGAGCCTTGAAGCAGTCAAAGGAGCCATCAGCATGATGCTTCTTAGTAAAAACCCATCTCAAGCCAATAACTGGGTGATCCTTTGGCCTTGGGACAAGGGACCATGTGCTGTTGCTGCTATGCGCAGCCAGTTCGTCTAGAGCAGCCTGTTTCCAAGGTCATATGAGAAGTGGCCCCTGTGTCTGCAGTCCAATCGAAGTCAGCATCGAGTTGGAGTGGAGTGAAAGAGTCAGGGAGGGGTGGGGAATGATGACTTGCATTTCCAGTGCGCTCTGCATGCTCCGTGGGGGTATCTTCTGTGGGAGGCGAAGTGGTGGCCTTGTTGGCCTTCTTGCCCTTTCCTCTTGATGTCTTGTGGTGCTCCTTAGCCCGTTGCAGCACATAGCACTTGCATTGGCAATGCCCTGCCTTGTCACAGAAGGTGCAGGGTGCGGAGAGGTTGCAACCACAGCTTGAGGTTAAAACAGCGAGGGCAGACTCTGACGAGGTGCTGGATGCGTCAGGACAAGGTCTTCTGTTGATTTCCTCTGTCTGGAACGCTGCTTTCACCTTCTCCTTGTCAAGGTCTGTCAGGAGGGCCAAGGAGGAGACAAAGTGGGAGTAATCTGGCCCCAGAGCATGCATCATGGCCATGCAACAGAGCTTGTCATCCGATGTCTTCAAGTCGAAGGTGTTGGGGCAAAGCTCCTGCATGGTGGCCATGGCCTGCTCAACTCGACCAGCTAGGCATGGCAGGGACTCTTTAGGCCACTTCCTGATGTTGAAAAAGGCATCATAGGCGACGAAACGAGTGCTGGCCTTCTGTTGCACATAGAGCTTTTGAAGTGCGCTCCATGCAGCAGTGGGGTCATCCTGGTGCGGTCGGATGTGCACCCTCTGGTCTGGCGCAATATTGAGCATCAGCTCACCAGCAGCCCTATCCTGTTTCACATCCCATGCTTTCTGCTCCTTCTCACCAGAACTCAGTTGCTTCTCCTTGCCATCAACGAGGTGCCAGAGGCCTTTGGAGTGCAGTAAGGCCTTCATCTCTTTGCTTCAGATGGTGTAGTTGTTGCCATTGAGAGGCAAAATGCAGTGGGAGTGGTGTTCTGAGATCATTGGATGCAGAGTGCGAAAAGAAATGGTTGAAGATGATGGAGTGGGCAAAAAAGAGTCGTCCTGAGTGGTAACTGCGCAGAATCAAAGCGCAGGGCTCATAACCTGTTAAAAACAGCAGGCAGCTGGAGTCCAGTGTAAGAGACTATATTGATAATTCTAGTAGAATGGTACAAACCTGGAGTCCAGTGTAAGAGACTGAGGAAAGGCAAAGTACATTGGACTCGAACAAAGGTAGGACGAGTCAATATAAATAAACAACAACAATGTGCCACAATGTGCCACAACTGCTAGGTCACCTGAAAGTGCACCAAGTGGTGCACAATCAATATAAGTAACACTATTCTCACCAGGTAGTATGGATCAAATAGATGATTGAGGAACTTGGGTATAAATTAGTTCATGTGATACCTACAGTATATTTAGGTACAAACTCAGCAGAGCTGAGTTCTAATTATTTCTTCATTGATTATTACCACATTCACAGCTTATTCCCAACCAATCACAGATATGCCCAGTGATTAAGACTTTGTCAGCCCTGCTTCAACACTATTTTCTTTATACCCAAAAAAGTTG
>JBBPSC010001363.1:0-10328 GCA_038093395.1 Baorangia bicolor | reverse complement strand
GAACTGGAGGGTGAGGAGCATACCAGCCATGCAAGATATGACCAGCACTGCAGTGGGCCATGTGGTCCACGCTACCGACAGCACGAAGGTCAACAGTGCGAGGGCAGATGTCAACATGCAAAGCGCCGGTATCTGGGCTGAAATACAGAAAAACAGATATGTGCCGTAGACGTCTAGAGCCATTTTCTGACCACAGCATGTAAGACCACGTGGTTCTCTATGGCTGAGTTGAAAAAGAGAGGGCTCACTTGGAATTTCGTCGGTGTTGCGTTGCAATAGGTGAACAAAAACCAGACATCTATTGTGAGTCCGATGCCAGAGGCAACACCACCAACCGCTATGGCTCTCTTGGCGAATGTGCCGATGGTAAAAATAGAAGCTGGTGAAAATCCGAACACGCCAGCCTCGAGCCTTGAACAATTCAGTCAGTGAACGGTTGATCCCAAAGTCGGTTTCATACCCTGACAAAGCCACGAGCTATCCCAGGGTCAGCTGAGGACTATCCTCGAGACATATTTTCCTTACCGATCCGCCAATAAACCTCCATTCTGCGCACAATTCGGTCAAAACACTCTCATACTCTGAATCTACCTGGGCTTCTCGGAGCTTGCGGTAATGTGAGAACGAGTCCACGACGGAGTCGATGATTGAGGTTTGGGAATTTATAGATATGATTTCCGTGTACGCCGGCAATATCGATGCTGCAAACCACAGTTTACGACCTGCATTTCCGACACGATTGCTCTCTTCACCGTCCGAGAGTTGAGTTGCGAGGATAGGCCCGTTGTCCCGATGCTTGAGTAAAGAATCCCGTTCATCCTCTGAATCAGACCGTGCATGATCGGAATCGGACCAGTAACCAGTATGCACTTTTGGCTCCGGGTGATGCACTTCCGGCCGCACAAAGCTTGCTTCCTCACTAGAGTCGGAGGTCGGAGAGCATTCTGCCGTGATACAACTTAGTTACCCACTGGCATTCTAAAAAGATAACTTGCCTTGATCCTCACTGTCCGATCCCACATCCTCCTGAACACATATTGATTGTGCCGAAGTTACTTGAGGCAAATCGAGTTTTGCGACTAAAAGAACCGCGGTGGATTTAGATTTGTTCGACTTGCCCTCATTCTGTGAGACACAATTCAATTCTATCTCGACACCTTCCTGTGACATTAGAAAGGACAATTTGAATACCAAGTCGAACTGACTTCTCTGTTTGCACTGTTGTTGAGCTTGAAGTCGTGCCAGTTCTTGCAACGTACAGCATGCACTCGCTACAAGATTCCTCTTTTTGTTTTTTTTCTTGCTTTGCGCCCGGTGATACATACATATGTCCATCTGTGAGGACGCATCCATGTCATGACTACGTTCTTGACGTGAGGTTCGGGCCATGAGGAGTAGTACATTTGCACTCACAATTGGAAGCCCTGCTTCAGGTTAGGATTTTGTCCATCACAACCGAGGTTCAATTCATGACACTGATAATCACCGACAGTCACTGTTATTATCGGACGCCAGGACTTTTCTGCTCGTAAGTGTTGTAGCCCATCAGCACGTACAACTGAGGGGAATAAGGTGAGATCCATAAGTCATCGAGTCGGAGCAACGATGGTCCACCGCATACCAGTGAATGTCCAAGGTCTAAGGTATGTCAGTCAGAAATAGAAATACAGTGATATGGATGTTCCAGACGTACCTGGTCCCAGCCGGGTATATGTCAGACATAGAGACTAAGCGAACACAGAAACGATCGTTTGCACTTCCCCATGCCACTGCCATTTGTATCTTCGAGGAGCACTGAGCTCCACAGCACCATACAGCATGTATCATAGTCTGCCAAGTGACCGACGATTCTATGAGGCAAGCTGCCGATAGCCGGTCTAGTAAATTTCGTCTGGGCGCAAAGGGGGTTGCGGATTGATTGGGAGATAGACGAGCCTAAATCTGGACATAGTGGGAGTCACGTGTAAGTAGGATTCCATAGCCCTCTGGGCACCCTGAACGTTTGAACCCGCACGCCCGTGGTGGTAGTTTTCTTGCACAACAATCTTACTCATTTGTGTGTGTGGGGGGGCACTTGATACCACACGTTCGTCTGATTTGCGACTGTTTTAGTGGCTGTTTCCAATGATACAAACGAGACTATACCGAGTAACTTAGAGTCACAGTGGCTCATTTAAGAAAATTAGAGAATGTTCATAGGGACTTGGGCACGTACCACCGGCAACTAGGGGAAAGAGATCAAGGCTGGAACGAGGCCATGGACGCAGAATCGCAGAGGTTTCTATGGGATAGAACCACGCGGCATAGGAGTCCAATGGTATTTGAATCATTTCACTGGCAAGAACGGGGGACGTTATCACCTTAATGCTTTGCAAAGCAACTAACTCGAGTCTCGAGCGGTTGTTAGTCTGGTTTCTACACTGCCACAATACCCACTGACACGCATACTCAGCTGTAAATCATACCATTACACCTCCAAACATTGATATTACTTGAGCCTCAAAGTCCCATTGAAGTGTATCATAAACCAGCATGTAAATCACACATTTGAACTTTTCTAGCAAGTCAAATGTTCATCTGAACAGCTCGCTCAGCCAGCCTGGGAATCATGACGACCCAGAATGCCGCTCAGGTACTATATAAAGATAGGCCCTTAAGGGGTCTAAATCGGTACCAAGTCGGAGAGGGGGCTCGTTACACGCAACGAAAAATCTCATAAACGCGGATGAATGGTGCCTTGAGTTATCTTAGTATCACCAGCTGCCAGCGACTTTAGCGAAGATTGCGTCCTTATGTACCAATTATTATGGCCATACGATTTGCCCCGATTCCAGTAAACTAGACATACGACCGAACTTCTTCAGCAGGAACCTTGTTTACAAGTATACATAGCCATTCCAACACTTATCTCTCTAGGGTATGCTTCTCTCGCACATCAGGGGGTGGCGGACGTATCCACGTGAAGCATCGCAAGATGCCTCCTCGGGCGCTTCGTGTCACTTGCACGATGAATACCACCGCACAGTGCACGCCATATACAATGAACTGGAGGCTGATGAGTATACCAGCCATGAAAGACATGACAAGCACTGCAGTGGGCCATGCAGTCCACGCTACCGACAGCAAAAAGGTCATCAGTGCAAAAGCAGACGTAAACATGCAAAGCGCCGGTATCCGTGCTGAAATACAGAAAAACAGATATTTGCCGTAGACGTCTAGGGCCATTTTCTAACCACAGCATGTAAGACCACATGGTCACCTATGGCTGAGTTGAAAAAGAGAGGGCTCACTTGGAATTTCGTCGAGGTTGCGTTGCAATAGGCCAGCAAAAACCAGGCATCTATTGTAAGACCGATGCCAGAGGCAACACTACCAACCGCTATCGCTCTCCTGGCGAATGTGCTGATGGTAAAAACAGAAGCTGACGAAAATCCGAACACGCCAGCCTCGAGCCTTGAATAATTCAGTCAGTGAACGGTTAATCCCAAAGTCGGTTGCATACCCCGACAAAGCTACGAGCTATCCCCTGGTTAGCTGAGCGCTATCCTCGAGACATGTTTTCCTTACCGATCCACCAACAAACCTCCATTCTGCACGCAATTCAGTCAAGACGCGCTCGTACTCTGAATCTACCTGGGCTTCTCGGAGCTCGCGGTAAGGCGAAAACGAGTCCACGATGGAGTCGATGGTTGAGGTTTGGGAATTTATAGATATGGTTTCCGTGTACGCCGGCAGTATCGATGCTGCAAACCACAGTTTACGACCTGCATCCCCGACACGATTGCTTTCTTCGCCGTCTGAGAGTTGAGATGCGAGGATAGCCTCGTCGTCCCGATGCTTGAGTAAAGGATCCCGTTCATCCTCAGACCGCGCATGATCGGAATCGGACCAGTAACCAGTATGCACTTTTGGCTCCGGGTGATGCACTTCCGGCCACACGAAGCTTGCTTCCTCACTAGAGTCGGAGGTCGGAGAGGTAGAATATTCTGGCGTGACACAACTTAGTTACCTACTGACACTCCAGAAAGATAACTTGCCTTGATCCTCACCAAGGATATCTGACCTCACATCCTCTTCAACACATGTTGATTGTGCCGAAGTTACTTGAGGCAAATCGAGTTTTGCGACTAAAAGAACCGTGGTGGATTTAGATTTGTTCCCCCTACCCTGTGGCCGCGAGACACAATTCAATTTTATCTCAACACCTTGCCCTGACGTTAGAAAGGACAATTTGAATGCCAAGTCGAACTGACTTCTTTGCTTGCACTGCTGTTGAGCTTGAAGTCGTGCCAGTTCTTGCAACGTACAACATGCACTCGCTACAAGATTCCTCCTTTTGTTCTTTTTCTTGCTTGGCGCCCGGTGATATACACATATGTCTATCCGTGAGGACACATCCATGTCATGACTGGGTTCTTGATGTGAGGGTCAAGCCATGAGGAGCGGTACACTTGTACTCACAATTGGAAGCACTGCTTCAAATTAGGATTTTGTCCATCGCAGCCGAGGTTCAATTCACGGCACTGATAATCACCGACGGCCACTGTTACTATCGGACGCCAGGACTTTTCTGCTCGTAAGCGATGTAGCCCATGAGCACGCACAACTGCGGGAGAATAAGGTAAGACCCATGAGTACTCAGTCACCGAGTCGGAGCAAGGATGGTCCATCGCATACCAGTGAATGTCCAAGGTCTAAGGTATGAGTATGTCCGTTAGAAATACAGTGATGTGGATGTTTCAGACGTACCTGCTCTCAGCTGGGTGCATGTCAGACAGTGACTAAGTAAGCGAACACTCTCGCTGGCGACGAAGATGTCGCAAGTTGCACTGCCACATGCCACTGCCATTTATATCTTCACGTAAAATCCAATGCCTACCAAGGTGGTGTGTACTATGCAGTACTACTAGTATGTAAAATACGACTGTCATAACATGGATTTAACGGAACGTATGGCCACCGAAAGATGGGATATGACCATAGATATCATGACGGTGGTTTAGGTATAGCCGGAACACCTCTAGCAACAAACCAAATTCGACGCCTCCAATGGGAAGCAGCATGAACGAGCTTCTCAATGACATCTTCTTCATGGTCTACCACCCGAGAGCGTAGTTTCCAACGACTTAGACTTTGGCGAATATTGTCGAATCGGGCGACGACTTCATCCATCATAGCTAGGTCGTTTGAAAGGATCTGACTGAATCATATCCAAACCTCCCCACTATTGACCCCTTCATATTTACACCCGCAAGGGAATGCCCACCATCGGGGCTTTACCCATTCCTCATCTTCTCCGATACCCGTTAACGAAAGGAAAAGCTTTAATGCCAATGGTAATAATTCTGCGGGAGAACCCGGGGAACTGACAGGAGCAGCCTTAGTTTCCTACCCAAACGTCTTAAGTACTGTCATCCCTTCGTCCAATACGAGGCTGTGCATAGTTTACTCACACCTCACACCTTGCCACACGGCTGTTATTTCGTGCGATGGGATACGTCAACTGGTCATATTCAATCATTGGGCCAGATCACATTCAAGGGCTCGTGTTCTTAATAAGAATTACAGTAGACAAGCTCTATATAATGCATAATGTCATACTGAGAATGCATAGGGTTGGCGAGAACTTTCGGGCAAGTTTCGGTTCCATGCTAGCCAAATGCATGGGTTTCGGTGGTCCAGATACTATACATGAGTGACAGCATTAGTAGAGTTTTCGTTTCCAAAAATTCTCGAGACTCTTACAGCTAGCATTCAAACAAGAGAACTTGCGCGTCAAAGATATGGACATTGGAATGATACCAATATTAGTGAAAGCAGAAGTAGTACATGAGATTCATTACCGAAGATCTATGATGGTGGGTGGTGAGTAACTGTGCACCTAGATCAGCAGACAAGCGGGGCGAAGCGATCAAGAGACTAACGGCCACTATTGTCTCCTCCATTGTTCATCGTAATCATACGAGCGTCGGAATTATCGGCATTGACGCATCCAAAGTAAAAGTTATAAACATTATTCGCTGAACCACGGAGAGGGCATTACCCCGGGCTTAGTCACCCCACCTGTGACCATTCGATGAGTAAGATAACTCTTACAGGAAATCCTATCATCTGCATCATCGGGTGCCATCGCATCGTCGAATGGATCAACGGTTTCTTCCTCTTCCTCGAAAGCAATCCCTTTGATGTTCACTTGCTCATTCATAGAAATTTCCCCGTCTGAAAATATTGTTCTAAGCCTGTCTTGCCAAACGACAAAAGAGCTAAAGAATACCTCCAACTTCTTCTACCATTGAGTTGCGGGATAGCAGTACTCGTTCCATTTTCTCAGAGGTCGACTAACTTGCTTGAGATCGTCACAATGCTGAGAGTGTATGAAATATCACCTTAGTTGTGAGGAGGAGCTCATGTCCTGCCTCAACTAGCGCATGCGTGTCACGTCGTATTTCCAGGCGTTTGAGAATATTGAACAAGTTGACTGATTGTGAAGCCTCTTCCAGCCTTTCTAATTCTCCTTTCAAGCTCCAAAGTCGCTGTTATTCATCAACTAGCTACAGATATCAAGCCACTCACTCGTCATATTGAGATTTGGCGTCTTGAAAAAGCTCGGGAAGAGGATCGTGTATTTCGCTCGACATCCTGCGAATCGTGATCAGCTGCTTCAGCGTGAGCTGGAGTAGCATGTCCCCATCGCGCAACGATCCATTCCTTAGCCTCACAAATTTCCGAGGAGTTTTACCGAATTTGCTCACTAGCCCTACCCCCTCTGGTAACAGTAGAGTTGGACGGTTTTTGAGGGACATGATTAAGGAAGCAAGTGACTGGGTCATATCTCCGCAGCTTTTATGTAGGATCCGCGTGGAAAAGCAACCTTGTTCCCCCCCCTCCAGAGCCCCAGGGGGGAAGTAAATTAGATCCTTGATTCCGCGATACAGCGGAGATTCAACTTCGCGGAAGTTAAGAGGTGCATGGGGGTCCGTAGTGAGTGTCCACGTTTGAATTTATTTGGACGTTCGTGGTCACACACCACAATAATGGTCACCCCTTCGACCAAGGTGAACCAGAACGCTGAGCAGCACGAAGCTCTGAGAACTCAGCTCGAGCTCGAGGCGTTCGGTGATGTTAGTTCACCCAGGGAGGGCCAACTTTCTGGGTCCGAAGTATGGTGGCGCCAGCACTTTGGTTGGCTCAAGGATCGTGGATATCTTCTTCGACAACGCTACTCACCAGATTGGATTCCTTCGTGGCTTGGAACTAAGAGAAACAGATTCGCATGCGAGGACGGTCGCGTAGCAAAGGTACGTTGTTTGTGATTGCGGGTTATTGCAGTTCCATTTACTGGAACCATAGTTCGCGAGCCGTCTACTTGATGCTACACGTCTCTCGGACAACAATCATGTTATTCTCAAGTTGGTGAAAAAATCTGACCATCCTTTTGAGCTCGAAATTGGTCGATTTTTCTCCTCGCAGCCACTGGCTGATACAAGTGGCAACCATTGCATCCCAATTTATGACGTACTTCATGTCCCTGATGACTCGGAGACTGCTATCATCGTTATGCCGCTGCTCTTGGATTATAGGCTTCCTCCGTTTGACACCATTGGGGAGGCTGTGGAGTGTTTTCGTCAGCTCTTTGAAGTGAGTTTGCTCAAATCTTAACTGTTAGATGCCGACTTTCTACAGGGTCTCCAATTCATGCACAAGCATCGTGTTGCACATCGGTTTGTGAATACTTTTAGGCAACTGCATTTCCGTGGCTAACATATTTGAATGTCCTTTTAGCGATTGTACGTCGAGGAATTTCATGATGAATCCAGCGAGCTTTTACATCGATGTATTTCATCCTGTCAACCCCAAGATGAGGCGAGATTTTTCAGGCCACGCGCGGTTTCGAACTCGGACATCAGGACCGCCGAAGTACTTTTTGATCGATTTCGGTTTGTCGCGTCGCTATGATCCCTCCATTGTTGAGCCCAAAGAAATTCCCATCTGGGGAGCCGATAAGGAGGTTCCGGAATTTCAAAATTCTAATGAGCCTTGCAATCCTTTCCCCACTGATGTCTTCTATATTGGCAATATGATCAGGAAGGATTTCATTGAGGTAAGTGATCTCAATGCAAAGCGAGAACTGGCGCTGAGTGACTCCTCTAGTTGAAGCGTGGCTTTGAGTTCATGCAACCTTTAATAACTGATATGGTTCAGCGGGACCCATCAAAACGTCCCACTATGGATGAAGTCGTCAAACGCTTTCACGCGATCCGGTCTGATCTCACCAGCTGGAAATTGCGCTCACGTGTCGTCGACAAGGAGGAGAACATACTCGATGGCGTTATCCATGGTACCCCTCACTGGATGCGACGAGTTAGGTTCATGACAAGGGGTGTTCCCGCGATGCCCACACTTGCCTCGTGACTTACATTCCTCGTGTGGCCTCCCTTCTGGGGCCCACTATCCTGCTCGTTTTCTGTAGTCGTATAGCTTTGTTTAAGGACGAATGCAGAAACCTTTCGTTTGCTCTCATGTCTGGTTCCGTTACAAGCATCGAAGTATGACTTCCCAAATGTTACTATCCGGAGTTCCTGACGGGTGTAGTCAGGACAGAGGTTGACGATATACTTTATCAATGAGGACCCCTAGGACCCACGGTTTGCAAAAAATTAATGAGACTATGTATTATATTTCTGTCTGACCGTGTAGTGAGAGGGGGTGGGAGATTTGTCCTTACCTTGCCCCTGGGTGGGATCGCGGTTCACAGTGCTGTCAACCATTTTGAGAATGGAGGTTTGTATTCAGTACCATCACCACGTTCTCTTTGTCTAAATGCGGTTTTATTTATTTACTTTTTGAAGGGAGGCGTGGGGGGTTGTTTCATGCACAGGAATTTCCCGCAGATTCAATCGAATCACCCTGCTGTCTTTCTGAATCTGGAGGTGCGTATCCGGGTTCCTTGTAGCGTCTGTTCTGGCCCGGTAACATCGCGTCGAAATCGAAGCTGACCATCACTCCATCACTCGCTCCCTAATCACTATGCTCGGCATTCCTCGCCACATCATTTTCTCACTGATCCAGAACAGGACCACCTCAGACTATGCTTGTTGGACATGACGCTAGCGACTGAGTATCCTACCGGCTGAAGCACCTCCGCATGGAGGCAAGCGTGATAAGGTCAACCCGTTTTGATTTGTCAGGTACTGATCGATGGATCTGTCAAATCGCGGGTTTTCAAAACGCACGCGCGGGGTGAATTGAGGTCGGCGGTCGTGCTTGTCCCACTGGCAGCCTGTGATTACCAGCGAAGCTGCGCTGCTTGTAAGTTTCTCGGGTTATGGATGGTAAAGCATTTCACATCCTTCCTGGTAGAGTTAACATCGGGAGTCCATTGCTTACCACCGTAACTTAGCATCCGGAACAATCCTCGCCTCATACGACTGCCCCACGCTGCGGGCCACGCAGCAACTTTGAATGTCATAGCATTGCGACATCATGACAATTGGCCGTCGTCAATGCAACCCGGACGTTTGGCCGATGTTTACCTTAGTCGTGAATCACCCATCCGACATGGATCCAAGTTAGCTTCAATAGATCGGTCTCAGGATTACTGAAAGTCGTTCTCTTGGGTCTCCTCCGCCACTTGTCATATCACGCCATCGCGATCTTACGTCCGTCCTATCCTGGAATATGACGAAAAGTACGTACACCTACAGATGCCTGATTTGACTTGGCTATATGTGAGAGATCCAAATTTTATTTTATTGGTGTGGCATAACTGCCACATCAGATGGGAATGCTCTTGGTGTTGTCGACGGATCGTTCGAGTTCCCTGAACGGCCGGTTATCGGGACACCGTTTTCAGAAGGACAGACAGCATACTTATATTACAAGCTAATATTATGCATACAATCGTATCACGAGTGTGGGGTATAGGCGGAACGCCTCGATCTTGCTCTCGGTGAGCAGGGTGGGTTGTGTCTGTCATGAAACGAACCAGGTAAAGTTTCGAGTTACCATATGAACGAGCTAGGAAGAAGAATGCAGTGAAGCTGTCAACCAGCCTTCGCCACTCGAAGGACCCATACAAACACACAGCTGTCAACGTCGCGGATTTAACGGGTTGATCAAGAGGTCCCAGCCAAGGGTGTTTCCTTTAGTGTGGAAAATTTCTGCGTGAACCCTTATTGTTATTGTCGGTCCCTTGTTGAGCTCGATGACCCCAAGTGACCCAGCCAGAGCCCTCCGAAGAGCAATTTATTGAAATCCGTGGAAGTGGTGTGGTATGAACAGTCGACTCGGGCTGTGTAAAGCGTCCCCGATACGGCCCTGTTTTCCAT
>JBBPSC010001362.1:0-10333 GCA_038093395.1 Baorangia bicolor | reverse complement strand
CCGAGAAGCACAAATCGCCCATCGCTTGGTTTGCGATGCGACTGAACTACATACGGAGCGTCGCGACCACGTCGATTGTGGGCCATGTTTTGGGTCTAGGGGATCGACATGTATCCAATATTCTGATGGACAATGGGACAGGGGAGGTTGTGCACATCGATCTAGGGATTGCCTTTGACCAAGTAAGTACCCTGCATGGCGATCACTATATATCTCACGTTTATCGTCCCCAGGGAAAGCTATTGCGAGTCCCGGAACGTGTTCCGTTCCGGATGACGCGCGACATGGTGGACGGGATGGGGTATTCGGGTACCCAAGGCGTATTCCAGCGATGTGCAGAAGAAACCCTGCGCGTCCTCCGCGAGCGGTCCGATGTCATTATGACCGTGCTCGAAGTCTTCAAGCACGATCCCCTCCACTCCTGGTTCGTCCCACCTTTTCTGTTTGGTTCCGTTCGTTTGGTCTGATCTCTCTCCCAGGACCGCGAGCGAACTCAAGATCAAAAAGATTCAGGACAGTACCAACGAGCCCGTCGGACGTGTTTCTGCGGACAATTCGCGGTTCGGACTGGGTCATGACCCCGCGGCGGCGAGCGCGCCCGTCAACGAAGCGGCTGACCGTGCACTCAACTCTGTGGCTCGCAAATTGGACAAGTCACTCAGCGTTGAGTATACGGTCAACGAGCTCATTGCGGAGGCGACTGACATTGTCAATCTGGCGACGATCTATCACGGTACGTCGATGAGCACAAATTCCCTACATCGAACCGCGCCCTGAATATACTCTTAGGTTGGAGCCCTGATTATTAGAATAGTGTTTATTGATCCTCGATTGACATCATGCACGATCAGATTATACTTTGCTCTCTCGCCTGCACAAACATTGTATCGTTAACCAAGCTGAATTGCTTATTTCTACTTCTACTGGAAAATACATCCATATCGATTTAATTGCACACCAAAAATGATTCACTGTGCGCATTTCGAGACCAAGTCTATCCGAGTCACATGAAAAAGCTAGGTAAAACCAGCATGTAAAGGTATTACAAGTCGAGGATATAAGAGGAACCCCAGGATACGGCATGGGCCAGAAACTTTCAGGATGCTATACCAGGTAGGCATTTTCGAGTAAAAGAATGGAACGGATGCAACGTATCAGTGTGTAACAGTAGATGCAAAAAGGACGAGTGGAGGTGTGGAACGTCACAAAGTAGATATTATCCATACACGGACATTCGACGAACGCAACCAATGACCATAACGGACCATGGTTGGCTTACAGTGGTATTCGGTTACTTGGATTTTGCAATCTCACGAGCGGCTTTAATCAGCGGAGACAGCGTGCGAAGGGGCTCACAAAGTTTGAAGAAGGGATGCTGAGCCGAGTTAAGCATGGTACGATGGGGTATCCAGGAAATGAACTCACATCTAGCAACTGTGATGCCGTGGGCCGTTTTTCGGCGTCGACCTCCAACGTTTTCGCCAAGTAGTCACTGAATACTGGAGACAACGCCTCTGGGTTCGCGATGGTAGGCGTACCATTCGTTGCAATCAGATACAAAGCCTTCAATGGGTTTTGGTTGAGGTAGGGAGGTTCACCCTCAATCATCTCTGGTAACGGTATGAGGAAGTCGAACGATGGAACTGGTCGTCAAACTTGCCTATGGCCATGATCCCCAGACTCCATATATCTACTTTGGGGCCATACTCTTTGCGAGTGACGACCTCTGGTGCCATCCAGTACGGGGTACCGACCATGGTCGTACGTTTCGAATTGTTAGGGTCCGATATTTGGGCACAGAAACCAAAGTCAGCTGGACGAGGTATATGAATCAGTCGCGACCGGGAAACCCAATGCAAGTACTCACTCAGTTTGATGTCGCCGTTCATGCTTAGTAAAACATTGTCACTCTTGATATCGCGATGGATGACGCCGTGTCTGTGCAAGTGTTCGAGACCCTGTGCTGTTTCCCTCGATACTGCTGCTATTTGTCCTTCGGTCATCAAATTGGCTGTCACGACGTCCGTCAGCGAGCCTCCTTCCATGTACTCCATGACTACCCAAAGGTCGTTCTTGTGCAGGAACGAATCAATGTAATTGACGATGTTGGGGTGTCTCGAGGCCCGCATAACGAGGATTTCGTTGATGATCAAATCTTTCTTGGGCTGCTTGTCAAGATCCATTTGTTTGATCGCCACAGAGAGGTTAGTTCCGACTTGGTAGGCAGTGTATACGCCACCGGAGGCGCTGCGATGACATATCGTCAATGATCAGTAGTATCGGGAAAAGGAAGATAGTTCACCCCTGGCCAATCTTTACCAAATTTCGGTAAAGCTTTGTCGGGTCGGCATCTGTACATATTTGTTGCAAGCGTCGGATGATGTCGTCCGAACTGTCCTTGTCCTTGTCCTTCTTCTCCCTTCGTCGTGGAGTAGCAACACCTGCCGTCTTTGCCAAACTGGTAACTGCGGGACTGGGCTGCTGTGCTTGCTGTACTGCCCTCGGATCCTTTTCCCTTGTAGGTTGTGCGCCTTTAAGTGTGATATCAGATCGAGATGATCGAGATGAATGCTTAGAAGGTGGCTTTGGCGCACCGGTTTGGGGAGGCGGTTGAGTAACCCCGACGCTAGGAGGCCGCCTTGTTCGAGCGGTGTTTGCACGGCCGAGATCTTGGGGCTTGCTCGTCCGAACTGGGGTACGCTGGGAGGTGGAGCGATCAAGGGAAGGCAACGCCGTGGTAGGTGGGGCAGGTGCGGGGCGGTAAGAGCTGGGAGAGGGAGCGGAAGGAGTCGGTGGAGATGGGACTATGGGAGGTGAGATAGATTTCTTGGGGGGAGGCGGGGCAGGACGCTGGAGGGAAAAGGATGAGCAAAATGTGATTGGTAGAGATGGAGTGACGCACAGAATTCTGCGCGGCAGGATCGGCAAGGGCCCTTTGGCTGGGGAGGTAGGGGGTAGTCTCGACGGCACCCATCTTGTCCCAGACGTCGCCGTGACCTTCTTGATAGAATTTGACAATATCCATGACGGCCTGGGGATTCTTCTCCTGCTCTGATCGCGAGATGCCGCTCTCCTGCAACAGTTGTTGCCACTCTTTGGGCAGGCCGGTGAATTCACCGGTGGAGGAATTGAAGCCGACGTGGGTGAGATGGACGGGATCGTAGGGTGTGCTGATCTCTGGGCGCTTTGAGGTGTTGAGAAAGTCGGACATGAAGCCCAACATGCCCTTTTTTGATTTGGCAGCTAAGGTGCCGCTGCGGGACCTGGTGCCGGACGAGACGAAGCTGGGTGGTGCGCTGGCGAGGGCATCGCCGGAGGAGACAGAGGGCAAAGACTCTGCGGGATCGGCGGTGAAGGGAAGGTCGGGTGGAGTGACGGTGGCGGGTACGGAGAGGCGTCTGGCAGCGGCGGTGGGGGGTGTTGGGAAGAGGTCGTTGAGGGTTGCGGTGTTGGCGCGGGAAGGGCGAGGAGGAGGAGAGACCATTCCGGAAGACTTTGTAGAGATGGAGACAAACGGGTCGTTGTCGAGACGTGGCGTCGATGATGAGAGACTGTGCTTGCGGGCACGAGGCGGAGGTTTCTGTAGAGAATTGCGGACTCTTGGTGGTGTGTCTGCGGGTGACTTTGATTTGAAGGAAGGGGGCGGCGGGGGAGCTTGTCTTGTTGGGTGAAACGGGGGTTGATCCTGGTAGTTTGCGGCGATGTTTGCGTCTCTGAGGAGGTCAGAATATTCCTGTATGGACTCGCGAGAAGGACGATGGTATTCGACCGTAATTTTTGACTGTCGTTGAGGGTGGAACGGCCTCTGATTGATGGCGCCCTGGGGCGAGGACATGGCAATTAGTAGATGGGAAGATTCGACACTGCGAAACTTGTAATAAATTTTTGGAGACGCCTTGGTAACGGTCTCGCAAGGCAACAATCATCATGACCCCTCATCCCCTCTTCCTCGGTTTCGACCTCTCCACACAGCAGCTCAAGGCCATCATCGTCGACCAGCACTCTGCCATCGTCCACGAGTCTGCGGTCCACTTTGACAGCGACCTCCCTGTCTACAAAACCACCAACGGTGCCATCCCAGGTCATGACGGCGAGGTCACATCCCCCGTCCGCATGTGGCTCGAGGCCATCGATCTCGTCATGCTCCGTGTCAAGCAGGCTGGTGTCCACTTGAGCGCCATCGCCGCCGTCGCTGGTGCCGGTCAGGTGAGTCCCTCTCGCAGTGCCTCGGTTCGACTCGCGGTCCCATTGGCTCCAACTATAGCAACACGGCTCCGTCTACTGGTCCCCTCTTGCCGAGGCTACCCTTGCCTCCATGGACCCAAACAGGTCCCTTGCCGATCCCGGCCATCTTGCCCCACACGCCTTCGCTCTCCCCAACGCCCCCATTTGGCAGGACTCTTCGACCACCAAGGACTGCAGGGACCTCGAAGCCGCCGTCGGTGGTCCACAGGTCCTCGCAGATCTCACTGGTTCTCGCGCCTATGAACGCTTCACAGGTCCTCAGATTGCTCGTGTACGCACACCCTCTTCGCGGCTCTCCTACACACGCTCATCTCCACCCCCAGATCCGAAGGTTGAATCCGGAGGCCTACAAGCGTTCGGCCCGCATCTCCCTGGTCTCTTCCTTCCTTCCATCCCTCTTCCTTGGATACATCGCCCCCATCGAGGTATCCGATGCCAGCGGTATGAATCTCATGAATGTTCTGACATGCAAGTGGGACGACGACTTGTTGGGTGCCTGTGGTGGTCCCGAACTTCGCTCCAAAATCGGTCCCGAGCCCGTACCTGGCGGAACAGTCCTGGGAAAAATCTCCAACTGGTGGGTTACGCGATGGGGATTCAGCCCTGGTAACGTTCCTTGTACTCATATATGTACCTGTCCTGATGAATTCACAGAGTGCATCATCGCCCCGTTCACTGGGGACAACTCAGCTACTGTCGTCGCCCTCTCTGCACCGGGTGATGCACTTCTTTCCCTCGGCACATCTACCACACTCTTGCTGTCCATCCCCCCTGCAGATACCCCCCCAAAGCGATTCACCACCTCCCACCTTCTCTCCCACCCAACCACCATCGATGCCCAGATAGCCATGCTCTGCTACAAAAACGGTGCTCTCGCCAGACAGCACGTCCGCGACAGAGACGCCAACCGTGACTGGGAAAAATACAACCAGCTTGTGGAATCCACACCCGTGGGGAATAATGGTTGTCTCGGCTTTTACTTCCCTCTTCCAGAAATTATTCCCCCGAATGTTTTTGGCGAGTTCCTGTTCGCGACGAAAGATGGCCGCCCTACCCGCGTAGACTCAATACCCTCAGAGGCGCATCCTCGGGCAATTCTCGAGTCCCAATTCTTGTCCATCAAGTCCCGCATAGCTGCTATCCTCCCACCCAACTCCCCCCCTCTCCAGAGAATGATCGTCACTGGAGGGTCCTCTGCCAACCAGACTATCCGACAGCTCGCAGCGGATCTATTCGGCATTCGTGTGTACGTTGCAGAATCCAAGGAGGCTGCTGGAACCGGCGGTGCTATCCTCGCCAAGTTTGCCTGGTGGAAGCAACAAAACGGGGGTTCGGGAACATTTGAGGAAATGAGCTACGGAGACGTCGAGCGCATGCGGCTTGTCGCTGAGCCCAAGGGTGAGGCGACGAAGGTGTATGACCAGCTCGTGGAGGCTTATCGCGCGTGCGAGGAAGCGGTGGTTGATTTGTGTCGAAAGGAGTGAACGATCTACGCCCTTGCGCGATGTACATCCAATAGAGTTTTTTGCCTGTATTTACATCATGCACACATAGACTTTTGCGTCGACGCGTCTTAAAATCTCGACTGCTAAATGAGGTATCTTCGTTTGTTTTCACCACGGAGATGCAAGGACCACCTGTTTAGCCAACCTCAATCGCTACTGGTATGCTCCCGTCTGCGCTGTGCGATCCGTATGTCATTGTTGATGACCGCGAAAGCCGCGTCCTAGGTACATGACCATGACGCCAGACACGCCCAGGACCAAGAGACTGTCCCTCGAGGAACCAAGTTCACCCGAGCTGCTCAAACGGGTGAGAGTCGAGCAAAATCAACCCGTTTCAGACGAAAAGGAAACATCACCCGACACCATCGACAAGGATGACACGTTACCCGAATCCAGCAGTCGCGGAAAGTGGGACGCGGCCGGGTGGGCGAAATCGCGAGGAGGAAAAGAGAAACAGACAAAAAACGTTGGTCGGCGTCGTGGGCCCCGTCATACCAGGCCCTCGGAGACGCCCAAGAACGAGGAAGAAGAGGGCCCCAAACCACCCAGGTTACCGAAACGCATGGCAGCGTTACTCCTTGGCTTTTGTGGGACCGGGTGTAGCGGCATGCAAATGTGCGTACGATACTCGATGTAGAACGGTGTCCCTGAGATCTTTCGTGTCGATTCAAGTCAACCGGATGTCAGAACGATCGAGGGTGTCTTGTTTGACGCGCTCGTTCGTGCGGGAGCCGTGTCCAAGGACAATGCCGACGATCCCACCAAAGTGCTTCAGCTTTCACACTCGGCGATCGATAAACTGAGCGCGGTTTACAGGTGAATCTCGGACGAGCCGCTCGAACAGACGCGGGCGTCCACGCTGCAGGCAACGTCGTGTCCATGAAGTTGATCGTCAACATTCCAGGCGTCAAGGACTGGGTTTCTCGTATCAACGAAGAACTCCCACCAGAAATACGTGTATGGGGCAAAGTAAGTACACCGTCCCGTGTGTCGAGTTCAACGGTAACGTTGGTAAAAAAGGTTAGAGTTCAGGGCGGATTCAACGCACGACTGTACGACTTTCTTCTCCTTGGTCTTTCTGCACGTCGTGTTCACCAATGTCGACAGATCCTGTGATAGTCGCAAGTATACTTATTTCTTCCCTTCCTATCTATTAATTCCACCCAAACCGGACTCGGCGTTTGTGCATGGCCTACATGCTGCAGCCGCTTCGTGGGGCTCGTCTAGTGATATCCCTCAGCATCCCTTCTGGGATTTCCCAGGTGCTGATTCTTCCAGCCCAGAGGAAGATCTCATCCGGAAGCGACAATGGAGGGTCAGCGCGGAAGATGTTGACAAGTTGCGGGCCACTGCAAAAAAGTTTGAGGGCACCCACAACTTCCACAACTTCACAGTCGGTCGTGATTTTCCAGATCGTAGTAATCAACGTAACATGATAAAAATTCAAGTAACACTCTTCCCAATGTTACAGAGTGTTTCTCGACTCAACTATTTTTCAAAAGATCGCAGACCCCGCGGTTTATGGTGATACGGAATGGATCAGTGTGCTCTTTCACGGACAAAGTTTCATGTTACACCAGGTGCGTCTCCCAGTGATATGTGAACCCCCACGTTGTGTATTCAAGTCAAAGCTTAGATCGTAAGTTCAGTTGCGACTATCATGATCATTCTCTAATCGTACGTCGGAAAAGCGTAAAATGATGTCCGCCCTTGTCCTCTCCCGTCGGACCGGAACTCCCGCTGAAATAATCAACGAAGTAGAGTCTCACCACTTTTCGAGGCATCCATTTCACTGAATACTTTCAAGCTCTACGGTCCCCGAATGGTCCTCGTGCCCAAAATGCCCGCCTTGGGGCTGCTTCTCGAGTACCCCATCTTCGATTCCTACAACCAAAAGGTAACAACGGTCAACGAACGGGAAAAGTTTGGTGACTCTCATGTCGACTTTCGTCCGCCAATCGACTTTGAGCAATACCGAGAGACGATCGACGCATTCAAGCAAAAGTTCATTTACGAAGACATGCGTGCGACAGAGGGTCGGTATGGCATGTACGTGTTTTTTTCATGGTGGCAACGCGATGGATCGACTGTTAGGGCGCGTAGATTCGACGCCTGGATTCGATACGTGGACAATTACGAGGGGAACGATTTGTTGTACTTGAACCCGAGGGGCGTCGTTCCTGCAACTGCGGTTATCAAGAAAGACGCCAAGAGGAGACCCAAACCCTTCAAGGAGAGCAGGCGTTTCGATGTCACCAACATCAAGGCACTCAAGGACGCTCCACCACTCGAGGAGGAAAGCGAATCAGAGGAACAAAGCATTAGCAAACCTGCACTGGAAGACATGGAAGGATAGTCATCGGGATGGGTTGACGCAAAGAGTCAGGGGATCACATCACTGAGACTCGGCACCGAGTTAGACTATTTGATACAACATTGCCAAAAGATACATGGTGATCTAGGTTCATGACTGGAACTTGCGCATGGTTTGAATTTCGTCAAGGAGAGCCTGTAATCGGTCGTCGTCGATTTTGACGAGACTAACCAACAGGAACCCGATAAGTCGTCCGCAATGTGTGTTTGGCGTCGTTGCCAAGCTTACCTCGGTACGACACTCTTGGCCTCTTCTGCGGTCGCTGGGCACAAGTTGGCGATCTGAGCCGTTTCAAACTGCGTCAGCGCTGGCTCGCGACGCAGCGTCCTAGGCGTTCGTTTCAGGATCACGTGCATCCGACGCCGCCACGAAACGACTCACTCTCGAACGGCGCTGGCCGAGTCGGTCGTGCTGAACTTGGCAAACGTCTTGACGTACTCGAGCGTTTTGTTGTAGACGCTACCATCATCGGAATATAGAAAAAAGTTGGCCTGGAGAACGTGGCAACGTACGCAGTATCCGGCGCATCCTTGTCTCTGTTCTCGAGCAGGTACTTGACCTCCGAGATGAGCAAGCAACCAGCGTTGTTGAATTCTGCGGGTAGCATGGCATTGGAATTGGTTGAAAGATGGATTCAGTGCACGCACCGGCTCCGAGTTTCAAGGCAGATGCATCCTCCTCTTCTGCATGTGTCCTATGGCGCAAACGTGTGGTCATGATCAAACGCACAAGGTGGCAGTGAAGGTTTGTTTGGCAAAAGCCTTTGAAATAAACACTTTACCGCAATGCTGTGTCTCAAAAACGTTTTATTATATGTTTACAGACATTTTATGCTATATATCTAGTTGTAATGAAGAGCTACAAGCCACAAAGTCAACAGCATTGAAACGTCGACAAACCACACTACCGTACGGGGACGCTGTTTCAAAATCAAACAGGGCATTTCAACATTTTGCTTGCATGGCACAACAATCAAATTCTTACCCATGTCTATTAAATGGCCAATGCCACGGGAGCGGCACCATTGGCTGCGTTCATGGGGCCCTTACTATCACTGTCCTCGACTGAGAGTAACGCAACTTTGTCGACCAGTATCGCGTTGGCGACAACCTCTCCACGCAATCTTTCCTTGTCCTTGTCAACTCTGTCCTGTGGGATCGGACTGCGATTCGGGGCCCCACCACCGGGCTTCCAGGCACCTTTGGAGCCGAGATTTTCACTGCCCCCTTTCGCGGACGGCCGCTCGGGTATACCCTCGGACTCATCCAGCTTGATGGTCGAGTTGGCAACCATAGCACCCACAGTAGGACTAAAATGGTTCACAAGAGCGTTGCCGGACGCGTTATTTCCTGGCATGAGTATGGAGCGGGTAGATGACGAGTTGTTCCACACTCCTGCTACTGGCATGCGCTTCTCCGCCGCAGCATTCACTGTAAGCGGCGGGAAGTCTGTCGACTGAAGTGGAGGTGAAACTTGCTGTGCCCGTTGTCCATTGCTACAGGCAGGGGACATATTTCGAGAGTTTGTAGAATGTTCGAGATGCCTGTGAGTAGAATGCAAAGTAGGCTGGGGCTTAAGACCGACAGCCCAATCAGGTCTTGCGGGAAGAGGGTGTTGTGACGATGTCGACGTGTACGTTCTCCGTGAAGACGACGACGTAGAGGATGACTAGAAAGATATTGCGTGAGTCAATTTGCCGCAAAATAAGTCGGGGATATATGATGAACCGTGAGGGACAACTCACGGCTGGAGATGACGCCTCGTCACTAGCTGGTGTTCTAGTACCAGCATTTCCATTCAAGTTTCCAGGATGTCTTCTTACCGTTGAACTTAAACGCGGTCCTACAACCTCGCCACCTCCACCGGGCCTGCCAGTATTGCCGTTTACTCCGAATCCACCCATACCTATCCCAGGGCCGTAACTCCACGCACTCCGAGCAGGTGGAGCACCTCTGGGCTTAGGTCCCATCGTGGGAGACTGTTGACCAATAACCCCGGGAAACGGGCGGCTGGTAGCATATGGGTCGTGTGCACCATTGTATTCAGGAGAGTAATGTGTTTGATTCGGAACTGGAGAGGGAGATGGTTGCATCGGATGCATCGGAGGGGAAGGGTAATAAGGCATCGGGTAGGGTCCATAAGATGGGACGGGTGGTGTGTAAGTCGAATATTGGGAAGCAGGGGGAGCGATGGGAGGGCTGGGAGCGGG
>JBBPSC010001361.1:0-10338 GCA_038093395.1 Baorangia bicolor | reverse complement strand
GGGCAGGCATGGAATGATTACTTAATACTTCGAGAATGTTCCATACGATTCCGATAAGATAAGATTAGATAAGATAAGATAAGTCGTAAGGACTTATCCTCGTAAATGAAAGAAACGAAAGAATATCACGAAAGTCGTTTCATCTGGCCCATGGAAGAAGAATTGACAGAAATGATGGCTGCATGTTTTCGTCCCAGCAATGTTGCTGATACAGCAGCTGACAAACTCTTCAAGCTCTGCCAATCTAACGATCAGCGGATTGAGGACTTCCTTATGAAATGGTTGTCCCTTTACAAAACAAGCAACTGTGGAGATGCCATGGGTTGTTTCCTTTTGGAGAAAAATGTCAAAGAAAAGATCATCCACCAGATCTTTGTAAACAAAGACAGGCAAGACACGGTGGAAGAATATATCAAGGTTATTTGGAAGGTTGGGAATGTGGAAGAGGCATTCAACTACCAAATCAAGAGCAACCAGGGGTGTGCCTGGGGTAACAACACGTGAAAAGAAAGCTCAAGCAGGGCCAGGACATATGGTGGTCACAGAGAACCCATGGAAATTGATGCCATAAGCAAACGTGGCAAATGCTTTAATTGTCAGGGTCCTCATCTCACTAAAGATTGCAACAAACCTAAGTGAGAATGCAAGGAGTGCAAGTTCCTTGGGGGAGGGCATAGCCGACATTGCAGCAAATTTTGCAGCGTCCAAGCTACTAGCTCTGGGGATTTGGACAGTGAGGAAGAGGGCCTGTCACATGGCAAAGAAAAGGGAAAGGCGAAGACAGGAGAGTCCAAGCCTGACCCTGAGTGAGCAGTCAAGGGAATGACCTTTGATGAGATGAAGGCATTCTTTCACAACATGCAGACGACAGAAATGAAGTTGTCGGGAAAAGGGTGGTCCGCCTGAGTTCTCGGGAAACTCCTGCGGACATTGCTACTTCATCGCCAAGCCCCCATGCTGCTGCTTCAGGGTGGGATTTTACAAATTCTTTTAGTATGCTGGATATGCATATGGACAAGAGGAAGACGCCTTCTTCCAATCATCATCTACGGACAATTTTGTAATTGATACAACCAAGACCAGGAGTTAGATTGAGTCTATCCTGGCTGCACAGGATTGCAGGCTTAATTCAGTCAAGAAAAATAAAGAAAAAAATACTACATCTTATTTATCTGATGAAGCTTCTGAATAGATTTTGATCAGATCCGTTAAATCCAAGAAAGAGATCAACTTGGAAGTTGGGATTGCAGCCTCAACAACCAAACACAAGATGACCACAATGCACACCCTCTTGGATAGTGAAACAACCCAAAAGTCCTTGAGACCTAGGTTGCACTAGAAAGCCTAAACTTTAAGAGGATGTAGCTAAGAGAGCCTACTCTGATCTTCTGGGGAAAAGACCAAGAGAACTAAACTGGAGTTCTCTGGCCGTGCATTCAGGTTTATATACTACAACAGGTATTTGTCCATGTATACGCTGTATCTACGATTGCCATGCATTGTCCTCATGTGTGGGAATAGAATGGAAGCATAGAAGCATGACATGCTGCCTACACGCGGTGTGGCAGAATGGAAGAGAAGAGAAGCATAACATGTGTGATGCGCATGCACATCAAATGGAAGAGAAGCATAAGTAATAATAGCCGGCACGGAGATGAAGTGAAAAGGTGAACTCCGTGACGGGGTAAGTGGATCGTAGATCCGTGTGAAAGAGTGTCCTGCTGACTAAGCAGCTTTGCACTGAAAACGACTAAGTCCATGAATCAGTAAGTAGAGCGTTCACGATAAGATAGACGATTAGATCCTGTGGATCACGTGACGCGATAAGATAAGATAAGATCGAAAAAAGTGAACATGTGAAGGGTGAAAAATATAGACCCGTAACAGGAATACTAGACTTCCATTGAGAACTAACCTAATGGCACAAGGGAAATAACTAAGGACCATTAGTAAATGTTAGTACTGTTTGGATAAAATGAGTTCTCACCTCAGTCTCGAGTATAGGAATACTAGACTGAGGTGCGAACGAATGGAAACTCTGTGCTCTAAGTATGTGATTACTTAATCTGTCCTTGTTGTATACACAACACAAAACATCAACAAAAGCGATCCTAGGTTGCTTACAGAACCAAATAGAGTGAAAGAGTGAATGAGCCGTCATATGGAGAAGACGTCAACCTGGCAGCTTAAGCCCTACGGCCCACCCCTGGGTAGTATTGTCCCCCGCTTCCTAGTCTTGAGAGGAAAAGACCAGAAGAACTAGACTGGAGTTCTTTGGTGCTGCATTGGGGTTTATATACTACAACAGTGTTTACCAGTATTGACACTGTATCTATGAGATGCAATGCTTTGTCAGCATGTATGGGAATGGAATGGAAGCATAGAAGCATAGCATGAGGCCAACACACTGTGTGGCAGAATGGAAGATGAGAAGCATACAATGTGTGATGAGCATGTTCATCAAAATGGAAGAGAAGCATGTATGTAATAATAGCTGGCACGGTAATGAAGTGAAAAGGTGAATACCGTGACAGGGTAAGTGGATCGTAGATCCGTGAGAAAGGTTTGAGTGTCCAGACTGACTAAGCAGTCATTGCATGAAAAGATTCTAAGTCTATGAAATGTAAGTGAGCGTTCACGATAAGATAGATGATTAGATCCTTAGGGATCACGTGACGTGATAAGATAAGATAAGATAAGATGAAAAATGTGAAGGGGAAAAATGTAGACCTGTAACAGTATCAGCTAAATTGCTGGAACAGAAATGTGCAGCCATCATTTCTGTCAATTCTTCTTCGGTGGGCCAGAGCATATTGTGCTTCAGCATGTATTTAAGGAGCTGGTTCCTGGCCCACGTGCCAGCTCCATTTTTGTCCTTGTGCTCTTTCAAGCTGATGTGTGTCCAGCATGCTACACACTTGTCTTTTGAAGATGCGAAGGTCTCCTGGTTGATTGTTAGGTAGATGGAAAGTTTCATCCACCATTCATCGAACTTATCATATAACCTGTTGAAAAGTCCTGGGTCAGGAACCACTGCTACTTTCTTCATAATTTTAACCTCGGCATGTGGTCCCTGTGCCTGAAGTTGTGCCACATTAGCAGTGTCCTTGATGGCCCAAAGGTTGTGTTGCATGTTGTTCAGTTGCCTGTGCAACTTGTCAACAAGTTGTGCAAGGTCGTCAGACATGTTGGGTGGAGATGGTGCCAGAGGAGAGTATGGGAAGGTGGTTTGCGGCTCATCATCTTTGGAGGGAACAACAGGGCTCAGGGATCTCCTCGCAAATGGGTCAAAGTGCAGCTTGTCTGCCTTGTTGTAACGGCCGTGAATAACCGTAGGAGTTGTGCTCGGGCGTGGAATGAACAACCCAAACACTAGATCCTAACCCTAGACGCAAGAGGGTGGAGGAATGAGTCGAAGAGTGAGATGGAAGGGAACTCGCGTAGGAGATAAGTAGTCTTCGACAATGAGAGACCGTTATCAAGGTTTGTAGGCACTTGACAATAGTATCGTCTTTGCTTTGAACTTTCCTTAACAGAGTATGTCTGGTGACAATACTAAGGCTAGAGAAGAATCGACTGGCGATTCTGTCCCCAGGCCTCAGCTTATATAGTGCTACACTACAAATACATGAGGCCTGTGGTAGGCATGACGTAGCTATGACGTAACTACAACGAGGCGAGCTAGACCGAGCTAGAACGCGATAGGAGGTGGAAAGAAGCACGACATGCGTAAGGCATGCGTGTGGTAGAATGGAAACGTGCATAGCCCAATCACAGGAATGGAAGAGAAGATACATGTGGGCGAATGCAACGAGGTGAATAGAAATAGATGAAATGGAAGAGACAGTGAGATCGCAGATGTGAGATCCAAGATGTGAAGAGGTGAAAAGGAGATCTGCGGGTAGATCGGATAAGAGGTTAGCTAAGGGTTAGCTATGACATAAGCCAATATTACGTAATAGTCTGTGAAAAGTGAGAAAAGTACGGGAAAAGTGAAAATTTCGGACAATCGCCATTTACGTCCGGAGTCGGGCTTCCTTCATCTGCATTCGGAACCCTCCTCTCGTGTATACTCGCTTTCACCTTCGTAACACTTGTTGTGTGGGACCTATTAAGTCCACTCCTTGTCGGTATGCTTGTTCTGCCTCATAGAAGGCAAGTGTGGGTTCTCGTGCTGCTTCCACTTCTTCTCTTGTGACAACTAACCCTTCTAGGAAAGGGGTGTCAAAACATAGGTTATCTCGAATGTAATCAAGGAACTGGGGGAATTCTTCATGGATATCCAGGAGGAGTACCAGATTGTTGTTGGGATCATGGGAAGGAGAAGGAGAAGGTGTATGTAGAAGGAGCTGTTGCTCAACTTTGTCTTCTTTCTTCTTCCACTTGGGGAGGAAAGAGAACATCCAAAGGAAAAGAAAAGGTACTGAGGATCTAGATCACTCCAGGTACTAGTCTCGAGTCTCAATCCTCAATGACTACTTCAAAATTATGTATTTCCTAAGTACATGGGCACAATACTGCTCTTTCATGTACTTTCAGAACTAAGTAACTAAACATAGAAGAAATATGCCACACGAGGACACAGCACATATGCCAAATGAAAGAAAAGGGGGTTTTGTGGCAGTGTTTAAACTGTTAGACCTGCACAGGGGATACCACTACAAGCACCTTACAGGCTACTTGTCTTCACAGGCTCTAGTGCCTGGGACTACATAAAAGAAAAGGTGTGCAAGGGTGTGAGAGAAGAGGAGGATGAAGTGGAGGTCTCCTTAAGCCTGGAGTCCAGCTATATCCTCTTAATGCTGGGGGCCGTGTGTAACAATGAAGAGGGTGTCCGAAGATGAGGTGTAAATCAAGGCAAGAAAATGTAGTCAAGTTCTAATGTTGACAACCTCAAAACTATACAGTCTTGGACTGAATTACACCAGAGAGCTTGTTAGAGACAAGAAATAATGGGGGAAAACCAACAAGAACTTGACTAAAGTTTTCAATGGTGCTCATTCAGATTATATACCTACTGACTATGTTTAGGGCAGGTACTTTAGGGTAGGCTAAGTATAACTTATGTCAAGGATTAGAGGCAATGACGTCAGTGTGCATCATAGCCTAGACTGTCTGTACTATGATGTCATAGATAAGAGATAAGGGTCTAGCCCTTAGAGTCTGTAAAGAGTCCATGTGATTGGGTCTAGACCTTCTCATGGTCATGTAATTGAAAATGGTAGAAGTCATGTGACTTGGAAGGAGAAAAAGATAAGATAAAAGATAGTGTCATGGGATACGTCATGTAACGTGTCTGCAACAATGATAGGCATGCATTGACAACAGACATTAGACAGAACAAGTAGCAAGAGACTCAACCCCTATACTTTAGCCACAAAAGGATATGTATGGTAATTCTGTGTTCTGATGTGAATATTGAGGACACAAAAGTTTTTCGACAGACCTGTCCCCTTCTAGGATCCAGAAATCCAGGCATGCTGTTGCAGCCAGGTAAGGATATACTATCATTTGACCAGTATTGCAAAATGACAGGGTGTTGTAGAACCATCTCTAGTTCACTCAACACCACAATTTTTAGCCTGAGCTTGTAGATCTAGGACAAGATATGATACATTAGTCTGCTTGTATTTTTTTTTGGGACGAGGGAATGCATATTCATCTCCTGGCATCTCATTTATACCATATGGTCAGGCATATTCAGTTACAAGTGTCAGGGCACTACACAGATCATGGCAAAAAAATACCAAAAAAATCCTAGGGATACTTTACATTGTTTTTCAACTGCTTGACATGTTTCTGAGGTCATTACAATCCTGTGGGATACCATGCAATTTCCAAAGTCCATTATGCATGAAATGTGACATTTGTAACGGCCGTGGAAACTGTGGAGTTGCCAATGGACGTGGAATGGCAAACATCTAAACCTAAGATGTGGAGGGGAAGTATGAGAGCGGGGAGAACGTGAAACATGTAATATTGAGGGGAATACTCACGACTTTGATGGAAAGACTTGGAGTCTAACAAACTAGCCATTAGCGAGGTTTGAAGACTTGCCAAAGGACTTATGGTTCTGTTGAACTTGCTCAAGCATGTAGATGAAACAACTCAAAAAGACACAAAGTCCAATGGTTGCACTAGAAGCAGTTAGACTTGGAAGGTGGTAAAGAGGCTGAGGAGACTGTTACGTGAAGCATACCAAAGGGGCCTTGTTCAACAAGGATACTCGACAGGCGATACTCATGAGGAGACCAACATCTAAAGAGCTTCAGGGATAACAAGGTACAAGGGACGAGGGAGTCTCCTTAGAGAGACTGGTGTGGATGCCCAGGGGCACTGGGACTTGGACTAGAATGCCTAGGGTTGCTAGGTCTTTGGACAAGGAGGGAAACATCAACTCTAAGTCATGTTGAGGAACAAGGACAAGAACAGAGAGAGGAAGCAAGACTTCTGGGTGATTCAAGAAAGTATGCTTGTATTTGCATAGATCAAGAATAGAGATACAAATGATATAGCATAGGTTTAAATAAGTAAGAAAGGGAGGCGCACAGACCAGGCTTACAAAGAAAATGGAAAGTGATAGAAGATAGGAGAACTCATCATTGTAAGAGAGGCAACTGCGGAGAGGAGATAAGTCCATGTAGAGAAATTATGGAAATAGATATGTGATGACAATATCGGAGGGGTCGGCAAGGATTAATGAAGCAGAAGTGATAGAAGCCGACCTACCACGCCACGTGCAAGTGACAAGTCGAGAAGTAACAAGATAGATAGAATGATAAAGAGGAAAAAGCATAACAGAGACTACTCTGACCTTTAAGGGAAAAGACCAAGAGAACTAGACTGGAGTTCTCTGGCCATTGCATTCAAGCTTATATACTACATGGGTATGTACACCTGTGTACGTCTAATCTATGATATAGGAGTAACATGTGCATAATGCATGGTGTGACAGCATAGCCATAGAATGGAATAGAAGCGATACATGAGGACCACATGAGGATGTGGCAGAACGGAATATGAGAAGCATGGCATGCGTGCAACACATGTAGAATGGAAGACTAGCCTGCATAGTGAAGATATGAAAGGGTGAAACCGTGCTAGGTGTAAGTGGATTGTAGATCCATTAGAAAGAGTGTCCATTGTGTGAAAAGTTCTAAGTCAAAAAGATAAGATAAGCGTTCACAATAATTAGATGATTAGATAAGATAAGATAAGATCAAAAGATAAGATAAAGAGGAAAAATGTTAGACTCGTAATACTACCCCCCTTCTAGGAATCGACTTCCAGGCAATCAAAAGGTTCGTCCTTCTCGTCAAGCTTCATGGTTGACTCAGGAACAGGGATAAATATTTTTATGAATTGAGCATTAGTCATTCGAAGCCTGTGGGGTGTGGAGGGGTGAGATGCATGAGAATCTTCAATAGCTCCTTTGGCATGTTTAAGATTAGCCTCCATTTCCCACATACGGTCTTTGTTGGAATATCCTTCCCAATGAATGAGATACTTGAGTTTTCTGTTTTTCAAATGAGAGTCAACAATGTATTCAACCTCATATTCATCATCACGATCATCAGTGACTAGCACTGGTCCTGGTTTATCAGCTTTCTGACCAGGGAGCCGTTCCTTGTAAGGCTTGATATGTGAGATGTTAACCGTGGGGTGAATTTTCATAGATCTCAGTAATTTAAGCATGACAGCATTTGGACCTGCAAATGCCATGATGACGTATGGACCCAGCCATTTCTCTGTAAGCTTTTTAGAAGCGTGTGTGAGACGTAAGTTGGTTGTGCTTAACCAAACTTTATCTCCAATAGAATACTTGGGAGCTTCACTCCTATGTTTATTAGCTTGCTCTTTCATGCGAGCTTGAGCCTTTAATAGATTATTTTTAGTTTCTTCTAAAGTCTTGGCCATTTCATTTGTGAACTCTTCTGCTGCTGGGGCTTTAGAGACATGTGGCTCAAACCCTAACCTTGGCTGGTAAGAGTGTGTGACTTCAAAAGGGGTTTTCTTTGAAGATGCTGAGATCTTCAAGTTATATGAAAACTGTGCGATCAGGAGCCAATCTGCCCAATCATGCTGCTTCTCTGCACAAAACAATCTGAGATACTGCTGGAGATCTCTATTCATGTGTTCCATCTGACCATCTGTCTGCGGATGAAAAGCGGTGCTTAATTTAGATTGGATGCCTAAGCATTTCAGGACATCCTGCATAACTTGTGAAGCAAACTGGGGTCCACAGTCCGATACAATCATCCATGGCAATCCATGTTGCTTCCACATGTGGTGAAGGTAGAGCTTGGCTGTGTCCAGCACTGTAACTGTCTTGTTACAAGCGATAAACTCTGTTTCCTTTGAGAAACAATCAACAACCACTAGGATCGTGTCGAATCCATTAGATAATGGCAAATCCATGGTGAAATCTGCTGAAACATGTTCCCATGGTTTATCTGGAACCATGAGAGGATTTAATAAACCTGAAGGGGCTTGGTTTGTGCCCTTCATTCATTGACATCTGTCACATCTAGCAACATATTCTTTAACATAAGAGGTCATGGAATTCCACCAATAACTCTGACTTAGGAGCTCAATGGTTTTCTTATAACCGGGATGACCAGCAACGGGTGAGTTGTGGCAGGATTTTACTATTTTAAGACAAAGGGTGTCCTGATCTAGGACATAGATATGATCTTCTTTTTTTATGTAGCCGTTTTCTTGGCATGCTCTGTACTTCGTGGTAAGTTCTTTTACATGACTTTCTTTAAGGAGTGCCGTGGCTGTTTTAATGAGTTTTAGGTAAGTGTCGCCTTCATCACATATTACGACTTCTTGTGAAGTCCTTATATGTTCTGGCAGAATCATGGTAACATCTTTATTATCATCTTCTACACCTTGCGTGTGATCTTCTTGTCTAGAGAGTGCATCTGCTTTTGTGTTTGTAGCACCAGGCTTGTAGACAAATACATAGTCGAACCAAGAAAGGTACTGTGACCATCTCACTTGCCTGCAGTTAAGATCCTGTGATTTCATAAAATATTGAAGGTTGGTGTGATCATTCCAAATTTCAAATTGATGTTTAGCTCCTTCCAAATAGTATCTCCAGATCTCAAGAAATCAGATAATAGATAACATTTCTTTGTCACATATGGGATAGTTCCGTTCTTGCAGAGACATGCTGTGACTGTGATAGGCAACTGGGTGCCATTTGTCTTCTTTTAGAATAGATAAGACTGCACCAGTTGCAAAGTCTGAGGTGTCACATTCAAGACAGAATTGACAATCATTGTCTGGGAATGCCAATATGGGAGCTGTTATGGGTCTAACATTTTTCCTTTTTATCTTATCTTTTTATCTTATCTTATCGCATCACGTGATCTTATCAGATCTAATCATCTAATCATTGTGAACGCTTTATCTAATCTTTTGGACTTAGAACTTTTTGCGCAATGGACGCTCACTTCTAATGGATCTAAGATCCCCTTACACCTAGCATGGTTTCACCTTTCACATCATCACCATGCAGGTTAGTATTCGTTTCCATTCTACATGCGTTGTATGCATGCCATGCTTCTTATGTTCCATTCTGCCACATCCTCATGTGGTCCTCATGTCACACTTCTATTCCATTCTATGGCTATGCTGCCACACCATGCTTTATGTACATGTTCTCCTATATCATAGATTAGACGTACACAGGTGTACACATCCATGTAGTATATAAACCCCAATGCAACGGCCAGAGAACTCCAGTCTAGTTCTTTTGGTCTTTTCCCCACAAAGATCAGAGTAGTCTCCTCTTCCTCACTTCCTCCAAGTCTAAGTGTTTTAGTGCAACCTTTGAGCTTTACGCTTTTTGGGTTGTTTCAAGAGCCGTACAAATGAAACAACCCAAAAGACCATAGCTCGTCTGATGAAGGTAGAGTGGTCCTAAGTTGCCCAACGAACCAAACGGAATGAAAGAGTGAATGAGCCATCGTATGGAGTGAGCATCAATGAAGCATGAGAACCGTGAAACAGTTCCATGTCCATAGTATTGCTCCCCGCTTCCTAGTCTTGAGGGGAAAAGACCAGAAGAACTAGACTGGAGTTCTCTGGCATTGTATTGGGACTTTATATACTACATGGGTGAAACAATGCCTTAATATCTCACAAGGCAATCCTAAAAGGACTGATGTTTGCGAGAGAGAAAAGGAATTTCAAGACTAGAGAAGTACAAACGCGACTACGAGTACTTATATACAACTAAGACTGGTTTAGGGCAGGCATAGAATGATTACCTAATACTTCGAGAATGTTCCATACGATTCCGATAAGATAAGATAAGATAAGATAAGA
>JBBPSC010001359.1:0-10339 GCA_038093395.1 Baorangia bicolor | reverse complement strand
GTAACTGCCAAAAAAATCAAGTGCGTGGCGCGTTAGCCGTTACGCTAATGAACCTGAAACATGGGCGGCATCGACAGGTATATGAATACCTGACACTCGAAGAACTCTCAAGTTTCCAAGTCTACTCACTCGCAAGTCGCCCCTCACACGAACAGCGACGGTGGGAAGGAGCCCGGAGCTGATACCGAAATAGCGGTGCGGAGGGATGGGTGATCCTTAGCGGGCCGTCATAACCGCCAGCATGTGGAAGAACGGTATGATCATGCTGGATGTAATTCCTTCGGCGCGCGCTAGCTAGCTACGGCGGGTCTGTTTCTGTTCGAGATGCTAACTTTAGTGTGCACGAAGTTCTGATTGCTCACGTAGGTCAGGTGCGGGATGACCGTGGTTGTCATCAAGCAGTATTTCATTTTCATCCGTTGGTTAATGTGAATAAACACAAAGGGCGACTCTACAGCGCCTTTTCCCTGGCAATCAAATCCTCTAGTTGTGCGAAGTAGGGGCCACTCAATTGCTGCACAGTTGCGGCTTGGAGGGGGCCTCTGACGAAGGGTTTCCCGTATCCCCAATGCTTGATGACTAAAGCCTTGATTCCACCGATTCCACCGACTTTTCTGGTTGCATAGTCACCTTGGCCCAACAGTGCCTGCAATTCCATGGCCTCTTTGATCTTTCCATCCTGGTAGAGTTGATGCAACTTGATGTGGAGTTTGGGAACGATGTTTGGAAGTGCTGCGATAGCGCCTGCACTGCCAGACAAGAGACCTTGCAGGAGGACCTCTGAGACACCTGCGAGGGTGGCGAATTCTGAGGAGGATTTGGCGGAGGTGAGACGGTGGAGTTTCCCAATGTTGCCGCACGAGAGCTTCGTGCCGACGATGTTTGGGTGGTTGGACAACTCGAGGATAATGTCTGATTCGAGGTCGAGGCCGGCTGTGACTGTGGGGAAGTTGTAGACGAGATATGGGAGGGGGCAGTGACTCGCGACCTAGTTCTGGTGTGAGTGACGGATTGGGATGATGTGTGAATGTACGTACCTCACGATGGAATGCGAGAATAGCGTCCTTGGTCATCTGACCGGGCCATACGGAGGGGGTCAAGACAAGGACGTAGCCTGCACCAGCCTCCTTGGCATCGGAGCAGAGTTTCTTGGATTCCCTTGCGGATTGGGCCCCGCAGCCAGCGATGATGACGACGTTTTGGAAGCCATTCTCGTCGAGGGTCTGACGAGTGAGGGAGATGGCTTGCTTGCGTTCGTCATGAGAGAGGTGCTGGGCCTCGCCGTTGCTGCCTTGCACGACGATGCCGGTGACACCACCCTTGAGAGGTACGTGACAATAGTGCTATCGAAGGGGCAAGATGGCGTACCTTTGCGAGACGAAGGACGTGTGCCTTTATGGCGGGGACATCAAAGTCCTCGTTCTCGTGAAAAAAGAGAACTGCGGGGACGTAGATACCAGACGGGGGAGGGAGGGACATTGTGAGATGAGACTACATGATGGTGAAAGCGAGAATTAATAGTGAATATTGCGGAGCTCCGTTTTGAGTAGTAGGAACGTCAGATGACCACCGCTGAACTCTTGCATTTCGCCATGTCTCGACTCTTTCCACGCAGCAAACCAGACCCGTCCACCGCCAATTTGCGACCCTCGTCCGACCGCGACACCGCCAGCTACCCTCGCCCACCTTTCTTCGTCGTCTCCATGTACGTTCCATCTCCTACTCCTCCATCCCCCGCTTCGTAGCTCGTGCTTTCCGCGTCCCCATCGCTGGTGCCACCATCGGCGCGGGTGGGTTTGGCTATGCCAACTACAAGTTCGAAGGTACGTTCATTCCACCTCGTACCCTCCCCCTACAAACCCCGTCGCAGAGCTGCGCAAGCAGACCACCGAATGGCTCTCTAGCGTCCAAGACGCCGCCACAGACTTCATCGACTCGGCTTCCGACGGTCTCAAGTCCGTCTCTGCCCGTGTGTCCGCCGTAAAACTACCCGACATCGAAACGCCCCAGTTCCTCAAGGATCTCTTCTCCTCAGACGACTCTACGCGTCACGACCACGGCTCTTCCTCTCAAGACTCGGGCAATCCACGCAACAGGTCTCCAGAGGAAAATGCCGCCATCGCTGCCCTCGTCGCCGCAACATTGTCTGCCCCCTCCGATTCCACTAAAGCCAACGACAACGGTTTGGGCACCAGGCAAAACGGTCTCATGCATCTCACCAAGAAGCTCATCGAAATAAGAGCAATGCTGCTCAGCATCGACCAGAGTGACAGTCTTAAACTGCCCAGCATCGTCGTCATCGGCAGCCAGAGCTCAGGCAAAAGCTCCGTTCTCGAGGCTATCGTTGGTCACGAATTCCTCCCAAAGTCAGTCATCTACTCGTCCTTGTCACCGCCACTCACCACTCTGCCGCAGGGGTAACAACATGGTGACAAGGCGTCCCATCGAGCTCACTCTCATACATACTCCCCCAAAGGGCAGCGGCGAGATTCCAGAAGAATATGGCGAGTTCCCAGCGCTCGGTCTCGGTAAAATCACCAACTTTGCCCACATACAACAGACCCTCACCGACTTGAACCTCGCCGTACCCACTTCTGAGGCCGTTTCAAACGAGCCGATCGACCTCCGCATATATAGTCCTTATGTCCCTGACCTCACTCTCATCGACTTGCCCGGCTACATTCAAATCGCTTCCATGGACCAGCCAGATTCTCTCAAAGACAAGATTGCCGGTCTTTGTGAAAAGTACATCCGTGAACCCAACATCGTCCTCGCTGTTTGTGCCGCAGACGTGGATCTTGCAAACTCCCCCGCTCTCCGCGCCAGTCGCAAAGTTGACCCCTTGGGTTTGCGTACCATCGGCGTCGTCACCAAGATGGATCTTGTCCCTCCCGAGCAGGGTGTCACCATCCTTGAAGGAAACCGTTACCCTCTACATCTGGGCTACGTCGGTGTTGTCTCCAAATCCGCTGCAAAGAAGTCCTCTTCTCTTTCTACTGCCGCCCTCGTCAAACGGAACGAAGAAGACTATTTCAGCAATCACAGAGAATACTTTGGCGTGTCCTCTTCCTTGATGGTAGGCACTGACACCCTCCGGCGTCGTCTCATGGAAGTCCTCGAATCAAGCATGGCCTCTTCCCTCCACGGCATCACCAATGCAGTTCAACTCGAGCTCGAAGAAGCCACCTATCAATTCAAAGTCCAATACAATGACAGGCGTGTAACCGCCGAGTCCTATGTCGCCGAAACCGTGGACGCCCTCAAAGCACGCTTCAAGGACCTCTCTTCGCAATTCCGCAAGCCCGAAGTGCGCGCAAAGCTCAAAGCCATGCTCGACGATAAAGTCATGGACGTGCTCGAGCAGCTGTATTGGCTCGACAAGCGTGCACCCGAACTGGGGGCTCTCGGAGCTGATCCCAAGCTGAAAGCTGACGACGTTGATGCGTATTGGCGACACAAGCTCGAGGCTGCCTCGTCGCTCCTCACAAAATCAGGCGTCGGGCGGGATTCGACACTTCTCGTCGCGGACGGGCTGAGAGCGTTAATCGACTCGATCGCTGTCGGAGAGCCGTTCAACCACCATCCACGTGCAGCGGAGCGACTCGTGCAGTTTTCGCACATGATCTTGAGGGACCGGATTGGGTTGACGTCGGATCAGGTGGAGAATTGCATCAAGCCGTACAAGTACGAAGTGGACGTAGACGAGCGGGAGTGGGAGCAAGGACGTGGACACGCGGTGGACTTGTTCGAGAAGGAAGTCGCGATGTGTGAGACCAAGCTCAAGGAGATCAGGAAGAAGGTTGGAGGGAGCAGACGACTGACGGGGTTGATGGGCTACGTGAAAGAACTGGAGGAACAGGCGCAGGAAAGGAAGAACAAGCGGTTTACTGGAGAGGATGAAGCGCCTGCTGAGGAGCCCGAGTCGTATCGATACCCCCCTGCACAGATTTTGGACGGTGAGACTCACGTTGGGCTCTCGTGAATCACCCTGACATGTTGACAGCACGGCATGCGATGATGTACAGCGATAGGGTGTCCATATTAAAGCTTCGTCTCGCAGCACTCAAGTCAAAACGTTGTAAAGGTGGCCCTGAAAATGATGTGTTGTGCCCCGAAGTCTTCCTCAGTGTCGTGGCGGACAAGCTGGCTTACACGTCGACGATGTTCATCAACATCGAGCTTCTCGACCATTTCTTCTATCAGGTCAGTCCCCTCCCGTGTACGGATTAGAGACTCGATCTCTGAACTGGTTGCTAGTTCCCGCGAGAGATTAACTCGCAGCTGATCTACGACTTGGACCGTAACGAAATCGTTCAGTTTGCGCGGGAGAACCCAGTGATACGACACCACCTAGAACTTCAAGAGCGAAAAGATAAGCTTGAAGAGGTGAGTATGCCTATCTCCTCGCTTGCTTCGCGTGCTCACGTGCGACCTCCAGGTGATGAAGCAACTCAATAGTCTCTCGACGCTCCGACAAGATTCCCAACCAACCCCAAGACGTCAGCGCGGGTTATTCGGAGGGGTGTTTTGATCCTGCTTGCGCTGGACTCTTCTGCTTTTCCATGTTATCTCATATTCAAACGCATGGACCACATTCGTTCTTTTATACTGTGCACCCTCCCACCTCACGCTTGCTTACCGTTGGAAACATTACAAGACTTGGATTGTATAATGAGACATGATCGCCACTCTAGTGCACAGGGCGGATGGTGAATGCGACGGATAGATACACATGCACCCCGAGGGCGTAAGGAAAATCTAGAGTTTGGCCTTGCCCTTGGCAGTCTATTGGGCAAAGGGCGTCAACACTGGAGCACCGCTAAGCGCCCAATCCGAGACTCACCTCAAGTACCGCGCCGAGTTTGGTTGCCAACATAACGTTGCCTCTGGTCTTGAGCTTTCCTGTCATGAACGCTTTTTGACCGTCCAGCTACTCAAAATGGTGGACGTCAGAACTACCCATCACAACGTCTCGCCCCAACCGACATCGGAACGCCAACGCCAAGAGAGAGAAGGGAAGGAGAAAAAACGCACCTTGCCAGACGCGAGCTGCTCAAACGTGTCGTCGCTCATCAAGAGCGTCACGCCCGCCTTTGCAGGCGCTTGTACAGGCCCCTTGTAGATCGTCCCCTTGTCCTTCAAGTCGATCGTCCACACGCCTTCTTGCTTTTGGGGGTTAGTGATCCGCAACTCGAAGATGGCGGCGGTCTGCGCGGGGGGTGTCAGACGATCAATGGGAATGGGGGGAAGAGAGTCGGTGGCACCTTTTTGAGCTGGGCGGTTCGCTGGGTGTCGGTGAAGCCGTCGAAGGTGGCGCTGAGTCTGGAAATGATCTCGGATGCCTGACAGAAGAGAGGGTGAGCATGGGGAGGACAGGGTTGGATAAAGG
The DNA here is from genome assembly GCA_038093395.1 of Baorangia bicolor. Classification (NCBI taxonomy): domain Eukaryota; kingdom Fungi; phylum Basidiomycota; class Agaricomycetes; order Boletales; family Boletaceae; genus Baorangia; species Baorangia bicolor. Next base: position 4,950 of record JBBPSC010001359.1, on the reverse strand, counting down.
GAATACCTTGAGGCCGTCTACTTTGAGGTCGGACATGATGGTGCTAATGGAACAATACGGTGCCTTTTTTCAATCTCGGGACGAACGCACATGATAAAATGATACCTTGTTTTCGGGTGCAGACGAGATAGCCGAACGCAACTACGACGTCCACCTACAGCGCTGCTAAATTGACCTAATATACATGAAAATGCTCGAACAGTGTTGCTCAACCTAATGTACACACACAAAAATGCTACTCCTTGTTCGTACACTTCTGCTCATCAGAGCAACTTCTTGTCATACCAATCGTGCTCGAGTCGGAGCGCCTCCTTGATCGTCTCGGCAAGCCGCCAACCGTGACCTTCTCCCTGGAAAAGGCGATATTTCACTCTATCCGCACCACCGTGCTCAATGATCGTGTTCACGATTTTCTCAGCCTGCTCTGGAAGCACAACCTTGTCGTCTGCCCCTTGAAGCACCTGCACCGGAAAAGCTCAGTGCGTCAGAAATCGTGAGCGTTGGAAGGCACGAACCAGGAGTGGCGACACGATCAAATCCGCATGATTCACAGGGCTACGCGCTGCGTACACCTCCGGGATTTCCTGTGTAGTCCCACCCAACAACTTGTCCATATACCTCAGCTCGAATTTGTGAGTGAACTGGGCGAGCGATACGAGATCAGAAATGCCATAGGACGATGTGGCTGCCTTGAAATATGAAGGGTTTGGCGCGATGGAGATCGAAGCCAGCGTCGTGAAGCCGCCCGCAGAACCACCCCGAATGGCAACACGGGAACCATCAATGAGGTTATACGGATCAGTTGCGAGCAGCGCGGGGGCGTCTTGGCAGTCTTGGACGTCTACGATGCCCCAGTTTCCAGCAAGGCGGGATCTGAAACCGGATAAGAAAGGTAGTTAGACAAAGCGAAAGGCAACTCTTACATGTATTCCCGACCATAACCTGACGAACCACCATAGTTCACATCCAACCTTTCCGAATAGCCTCAGTTTGCGCGAGAGCGTCAGGTCTGTCACAACGTGCTTACCAGGCGTAGCCGCGACTCGTGTAATATAACTTCTCCCAGCTGAGGACTTGTGCTTCCATACCGGTGGGGCCTCCATGAGCACCGACAATACAAGGGGGCTTTTCGTCAGGAATACTCGACCCCGAGTATCTGGGATTCTTCGGCGCATAGTACACCACGTAGAGGGGTTTCCCATCTCTGTCCAGTGTGATTGGCTGAGGAGGAGTGATATACTCGTCGTTATTTAACGCGGATCGTGGGGCGCTTGACTTGAGAACTTGGTACGATGGCAAAAACGACGTCACATTAAACGTAGCCGAGAAAAGACCGCCTGGAGCATCGCTTTTCCTCGCGTTGAAGACGATAGTCGAACTTCCGCTTCGGTTGACGCGGTTGACGAGGGAGAAGGGGAAATCTGCCGGTGGGATCTCCATGATGTACTTTTCGCCAGTGAGGCTGGCGATGTACAAAACACTCCGTCCGTCACGAAAAGCAGTGAATGCGGCGAACTTGCCACCTCTGGAATCGTCGAGAATCGCATAGGGGAAATTTCCAAGATTCCACGCAGGTGCACCAAAGTCCTCGTCGATAGGCTCGGGAATGGCGAGTTGAGCAGAACCAGTCAGGGTAGAATAGCTGAATGGATTCTGGAAGCCGTTCAGTTCGTCCGAGGTGAACACCAGCATGGTATCGGTTGCCCAAATGGGGTAACTGACGGCCTTGGTGAGCAGCTCGCCAGCAACGCGTGTCTTGTTCAATACGACGATCGTATCCTCCTGGATCAACACGTCGGCAACGTTGATCAACGATCCTTCCCAAGGCATGTCTGGGTGGTACCACTCTTGCCAAGCGATCTTGGTACCTGATGGGTTGAACGTTGGAGCGGCATAGAAATCAGCGCCGACGACGAGCGGGAAAACCGCTTTCCGGGTCGTGTTTATGACAGTGAGGATCGTGACAACCGTCTGGGGGGTGTCCACCGTGTGATCTTCGAGGATCGATACAAGAAGATCATGACGCGTGGGGTGAATGACGAAGTTGGCGTATCTGTACTTTGGGTTTTCTACATTCCAGCGATGATCAGCTGATTAGGTCACGGCGGATTAATCAGGATTACCTGGCGTGACTTGCTCAGGTATCGTCGTCGTCCCCTTGATTGAGTACACGCGGTTGTCGCTGGAGTTGGAGAAGTACACGGTGCCTCCATAAGCGATCGCTGCAGCTCCACCATACTCCTGAACGCCAGTACGCGCGCTGTACGGAGCTTGTATGACGTCTCGTCCTGCGACCGTCTCTACGATCACATTACGGGCGTTATCATTTGGACGTCCTTCTATGTGGTATATTGTGTCGTTCGTGGGGTCGACGAAGAGATCGGAAATCGAGATACTCTGAAGTCATTCCGTCACTGATCTACTCTTACGAAGCGAGTAGGATGTTAACGAATTGGACTCACGCCTTCCACGATGGACTCTGGGGTTATGTTCGATTCCCATTTTCCATAGGGCGCAGTTTCCGTCATCGTTGTGCCACCGGTAGTGTAGAGGGATTGGTGTAGAGATCGAGAATACAGACACCATTCGTATCCATCAGGTTAAATATCGTCTCGATAGAGTTGGGTTGATCACCTGGTGGTCTGCAGATAGCCAATCCCCAGTGCTCAAAAGACTCGGAAGGAGTCCACTGACGAATGAGGTGTCAAACCGGTATCTAGAAAACTGTCTGGCGCAGCTGTTTAATTGCTTGGCAGACCATATGATCCAGAGGATTGGTTTTCTCACCACTCAGACTGCGCGTAGTGCCGATCAATCGATCACAATTCATCGGCACGATGCGAACGATAGGGAGAACGCTCTGGAACGTGGTATCAGGCGGAGATGCCCTATGATAGCGTACACAATCCGCTGTATTCTTCCGAACCATACAGGTGTTACATACTCCAGGACTGAGCTTGTGATTAGTACGACAAGACCAGATGCCATCAGCTAGACAAGTTATCGACGATGCGGTTGGAGATTGAACGCAGACACGTACGCCGAGTCTGTGGCGTATCATCAACGCGTGTGGCATCATTCACGAAGGATAGCTGAAAGTAGCAAAGTGCTTGAGGAACCGAGGAACGACAGGACGGCTTCAGGCACTACGCACCACGTCACGTTTACGACCGACAACCGGGGAGGGTCTATCGCCCGCAGTCTCCTCCAATGAACATGCCGCCGTTTCTTCTGTGCATTCTACATATCAGATAGACGAGCTAGTGCATGGACGTTTGAACAGTTCGTCCAATAGCGCCGCAACCTTCTGCTGTGCCTCGATTTTCTCCTGTTGCACATGCCTCAGTTCTACATCCCGACGGTGTGCAATCTGTGCTTCGTCTGAGAGAAGTAAAAGCAACTTCAGAGAGTGCGTGATCGAAAGCAGCGAGTTTGCCGCCTTCACCTGTGGCCAATGTCGGTTAGTGATGGAAAGCTTGGTCCCAGTACAAGGAGGCTTACCATCGACTCGGCACGCGATTCTGCTTGAAAGGATTCCTGGGCGATGCGAAACTTGTCCTTGTCTCCGATCTAGTAGGTCGTCAGGATCGATGCCATGTACCGACGCAGTGGATGAACACACGGAAGCAAGGCTAACGATGTCGACCATGCCGTCCACGAGCGCTTCCACCTCGGCATCCAACTTTTTGTTCCACTCCTCTTCGATGTTGTCGAGGTACTCGTCCGAGTTTTGGTCGACGAGCGCGTTGACTGCGCTACGTTGATGAAGTGTCGCTGTCGGAAGAGCAGACGGGCGGGAGACGTCTGTTTGAGGTGGTTCAGACATGCATCCAGATCACTGTTGAGTCTCTCAGAGAGGTTAGTCTGGTGACCAGACGCATCTGAGGCTGCCGCGTCTTGCCACCAGCCCACTACACTCCCACCAAATAGTATACCGAGGTCACAACCTTGAATCAAGGAACGCGTAAAGGGAAACGCTTGTCTCATTCACCCGGAACCCGGAAGAGCGGAGGACAAAATCTTCACCCGGTCGACAGGCTGATGAGCCTACATTGACCACCAAGTTCCAACATATCAGAAGAACCCAGATGCGACTCCAGTCATTGATCCCCACAATCCCGGGTGACCTCGTCGCCATTCTCGAGGCCTGCGGAATCAGAACAGACGCTGATCTTCTATTCTCTGGGACTCCAATCGACATTCTCCAAAGACTACCACCCGGGGTAGTTAGCCTTGCGGACCTCAAAACATACATTGGATTGGTTGCCGCGAGCGTGTCCGCTCGTGGTATTCGAGGGGACGAGTTGTATACAGAAGAACTCCAAAGACGACACGACTATGATACGGATATTACCTGCGGCGTAGATGAACTCGACGCGTTGGTCAGTGGTTTTGGCAATGGCCGTGTCTTCGAAATCTCTGGGGATAGAGGATCTGGAAAGACGGTATGGTTGATGTGACTTGGTTATCATACTCCTCAAAAAGGATTTCAGTCGCTCGTGCTGCAAATTGCTCTACGGTTGCTAGGGGCGTACGGGGAAGTATCCGTTCTGTGGATGGATACTACAGGAGACTTTTCTGTCGAGCGGACCAGCCAGGTAGCCCAACGGTTAGATAGAGAGGTGACACTTTCTGCTTTCATCTGCTCAATCAAACTGAGGACCTGGAGGGCTCCTCCACAGTGCTAGAACGCCTACAAGTCTCGCTCGTACTCAACATCGAGACTGCACATGCACTTCTCGAAGACCTCGAATCTTCACTGGCTGTATGTATGTTCAATTACCCTTGACGCAGATGATTCAAGGATGTCAGGCCAACGCATTGTCTGGTCCTAGAGTTCGCCTAATTATCGTCGATTCGGTTACTTCCCTCCTGGCACCATCCCTCAGTGCTGTATCATCCCATGGACACGCGACCATGACCACCTTCATGCAGCATCTTCGTACTATG
>JBBPSC010001358.1:0-10344 GCA_038093395.1 Baorangia bicolor | reverse complement strand
CCTGCGGCTAATTGCCCGCCTCGGGCGCTCATTTAACGCGCTCTTGCTTAAGGAGCAATCAAATAAGCAACAATACAAGCGCGTCGCTGCCGAGCACGAAATCATAGTTCCAGGAGTCCCGTACAAGACGAACCACAGCAATATCCTGGTGGGCGAATTGGAAGTTGTTTAGTTTGGATGTGCCCCCGACTTTTTTCTTTTTCCTTTGATTTGGATCGTCGATCAAGTTTGTTATCTCGCTTGCTTGCTGTCTCGCTTTTTTTCAATCCTTTACTATCATTGTTTCAAGTTCTTCATGCTGTAATTATGTCTGTGGTACCAAAGGTCACCAAACGGCTTTATATTCGTCCTCTCTTCGCATGAATCCACACCCCCCTCTGCTTAGCACTGGTCCCCAGCAAATCTTTTGGGCTCCTTCGTTCCCGAGTCAATCCCCCTACCCAGTTTCGTTGACAAAGTCTTACCGAGGGTGCGATAAGTGCGCTACTGACAGCACCCTCCGCCGCACTACTTACCCTACCGTTCAACGTGCTGGTTGCGCTGCAAGTCACGAAGCTCGATCCCAACACCGACCTTGGATACTTTTCTCTGACCTGTGCACCGTTCACCAGCATACATATAAGCCCGTCAGGCACTATCACCTTAATTGCTTCTTATCCTCTTTCTCACCGCACCGTATTCTTGGTCACTGTCTTCTTTCAACGCCTCGCACCTCACCTAGTGCTTCAAGCGATTGCGACTCAACATTATACGCTCGAGCTCCAGAACACTACCGAAGGACGTCGGCTGCTCCACCTGCGATCGAACAGGAGTCAACAATATGGATGGCAGTGATCCAGGGAAATTTGAGTAACACCTATGTTTGTGGTCGGTGTCAATATCCACTGTGAATGTCGATTTGAAGTGCTGAGTCGGACTGACCAACTCGTGCAGTGTCAACAATCACCTTTTTGATTTACGACGTCTCAATAAACTTGAACAGGGAGGCGAGTTCCATTCCACGACTATTGACAACAGAACGTCACTGAAACGGTGACACTGCACTCCAGATCGAGTATGTCTGGATGTGGGTCCGTCCATGTATTTGAGTACAGATACCTTGATGTTTCTTTGATCGTTGTGACACCAGGGCGAGATGGTCGATCTTCAAGACTCTGTACATCTTTGCAAGATATTACAGCCTGATTTATATCGGGCGAGTCGGTAGCCATCTCGCTTTCGTAGCTCCTACTGATCCTTTGAATTTTTCGGGCGCTCTGAACCTAGCGTTCTCTTTGCAGGTGTGTTTTGGCGCTCTCGAAGACTCGAGTCATTTATCCCCCCTACCTGACTCCTTTTCTCAGTGACCACAACGGTCGGCCACCCCTTGCAAGTATGTGACATTTCTGCATGTAGCTACGGACAACGCACTCACTTTTGATTTTGATTTATAGTTGTATGTCCGCTCCTCCTTGTACAATACATTCATATTGCCGCTGAATTTGATGTCAGTTGCCGAGGCTGGCTGTGGTTTGAATACTTGTGAGTTCACCAAACTGCACTTGCTATTGGTGCCCATGAGAGTGTAGGGGTGCAGACATACCGGTCGCCACCGCCGTGGATGCGATTGTCATTATGCGTTTGTATGCCATGTACCAGAACAGAAAGGGTGAGTGTGATGACCTACCTGGCCGAACTTGCTAAATGCATTGTTTGCAGTTCTTGTCTTCTTTGTCTTGCTTATCGTCTGTACGTATATTTCTGCTCTACATGTGACAGTGGCGAGCTGAATCATGCCTTCGGAAGGTGAACTTGTGGTCGGTGTTTAACGTTACTGAGCTAGCTGATGTCGAACATACGTGATGGCAGCTCGGGGTTTACGTCGCCACAACGATGCGACCACAGGCGGCCGTGGTCCCTGTACCAACTGGGATCCCCACTTCTAACTGTATTACAACCAATCCCAACGCGTCCATCGTTCTGATAGCATAGTAAGTCCAAGAGGCACATGCAATGCGATTCCGTACCAGTGCATTGATAAAATTTACTTTCCTCAGTGTGCCCAACATGTTCATTGCGAGTCAGTCCTATCGTTGTCTGCGCCTTCCACACGTCCGCTCACACGTCGGGTACTATTATGGCAGCGGCCTTCTTCGCCATGACGGTCGCAGGGGTCGCGACCGGGTGACTCGGATACAGTAAGCCGAAGCACTTGCTGGACATCAAGCCCCTCTCGCCGCTGATCGCACTCATCGTACGGGATGGTGCCTTGTAATATTTCATGTATGTGCTGCGTACATGGATGTCCTCTCCGATAGTGTCTTATACTTTGACGTGCTAGGCTCATTGGTGTGTGATTCACTGCCAGTGGCGCCGCTGTGATGTGACGGACGTATAACCCATTTCCTTGCGCCTCATGCAATGGTCGGCAGTCGTCCTCCTGTTCAGTGTCATTGCAACCAAGCCTTCGGAAGGACTTGTAGTGAATACGCTGCTGACGACGGTGTATGTGCTTTTCGTTTCTCCGGCTGCGGCGTGGTGGCACAGCAGACTCACGTTCAAGCAACACAGGTGGCGGCTTGCGGTTCATTCCTGGTGTGCACGTCCATCCTAGTCGCTCAATTCAAACGCCAAGGTCGCTCATTTCTTCTCTGCAAGGCATCGCGGCTAGTGCTCAATCTACGCGAGGGGGCAAGGTGGACTAACGTAGGTAAGACGACGCCCGTGAGACCCACCGTGACTGAACCGGTATTCGCATTGAATCTGATGGAGAGGCAAGCCGTGGGCATCGTGACAGAGTGCGTCGGCGGCGGTCCCACGACAATTGACCCGGCACAGCGTATACATGGGCATATCGAGTCCTGCCATACTGCCTCGGCTTGAGCGGTAGGACTGCCAAGTTCTTCTTGCGACCCAGTACGTATCATGATATTTATAGGCTTGACCTACGGTACGAAGTACAGAGCCTTTTTGTAAGCCCGCCCACGATGCTTCACATGCCTTTTCTGTTTCCCTACTGATATGCACCCTGACTTGGCATCCGGACAATATATACGCAAGACTGTAGCTACCCTTCCCCATACTAGTTCTTTTCAATCGTATCGCTCTTCACGCACTGTCTCCGTCCACTTAGTGTTTCCGCCCGTTTCCACTTTTGTCCTCTTGCGATTCAACTTGAGTTCGTATATGGAAGAAGATACAGAACATTTATTGGTCCAATTACAAAATGTTCACATGGAAATTTTGCAGGTAAGATGATGTTGGTTGTGAATGATGTGATCGAACTGGCGGATTGACTCCACCCCATCCCAGCGGTGCGCAAGGGGACCCTGGCATCACGGTGCGTTCACTGGCACGGATAAGTCGGGGTTGGTTTTTGGAAATGGACAGAAACCGGCTTCAATGGAAAGGACGCCCTCACTGAATGAAGTTTTGATGCGCCCAGCCAGGAGGATCTATATGGAGCTTATCAGAAACTAGGCCACATCATGACTTTGCAGGCGTAGGAGGATAAGGCTGATTGGAACCGAACAACAAAGCATCGTGGGAAATCACAAAGATCAGCGTACCCCAACTTCCAAGTGCACAGAGCTCATACGTACTTGCATCATGTCGAAGCCCTCCGGTAGGCCCAACGACTCTTACCCAAGTCCACCGTCGTGTACAGCCTCAACACCTACGAGACCGAATGTCAGGCACCTACCCCTCAACGAATCGCACCGTCATTTCCGGTTCTACAAGAGGTGGAACAGCTTCCCCTCCCTTGGATGCCATTGATCACGCTCATACGAAAACCGGCCGTTCGAGAGCGTCCCTGCTCGAGGGCGAACACCTCGCAACACCGTATATACGACGCCTCTACTAGTTCCTTGATCTTGCTCTCGGTCGCTTGTCGAAGTTAAAACGTGCACTTGGCACATGTACAAGCCCCATCACCTATATCATGATGGTACGTGCCTCGTCAGGTTTTGCACTCATCCCTTGTCGGCTCGCCTATGCTATATTTATCCTCGGTGTTCCTCAACGACTGCAACAACTGTCAAACTCGGCGACTTTGCCAGTGGTTTGTCAAAAGCACTCCTATACATTCAGAAGGTACAAGGATGAGCACAGATATTCAGATCAGGTCCAGCACGTTTTGTCGACTCGTTTCCGGATTCGAGACAACCGTGACGTTTACGGCCAGACGGCGAGTCGCTTCTGTCAGCATGGAATAGATCAACTTCGTAGACGCCGCCAGCCCAAATGCTACCTGTGCAAAACAGTCCGTCCAGCCCAGTGCACCGACATAATAATCTGGGGTTCTGCCAACCCCTATCTTTCCTCATCCTATCGCTCTGCAGACACGATCGATGTCACGGTCGAACGTACGTCTTCCCTTCTCCTCTCGCACGTGTCAAGTTGGAACCTGACGGTACCCTTGCTTTGGATGGTAGAGGTCGGGGGGTGGGTGCCATGAATGTTTTAATGATGTTCGAAGGCGGTCGTTCTGAGTCCCTTTTTCTTTCCTCACTTTTTTTTTTTTGCTGCATGTCGTAGTAATGCACTTTCTCTCTCTCTTTGCTGATAATTGATGTATTCGATGGAGTGTTATTTCTTGTGCATCTGCAGGCGTTTCCTCCACCTTTCTTTGCAAGAATGGTGTGCTGCGATCGATCCTCTTGGACATGATGCACGACGCGTGACGTGTGCCTGGTTCGATGGAGCCACCGGGCTAGCAAGGGCACGTTCTCGTGGCATGCAACGTTTCTGGGCCCGGGGGGATACACAAACTATGTCAGGGAATTCCCTTGTACTGGGTTTGGATGGGTTGGAAACTCGGAGCAACTTGCATTCACCTAGCCTACACACTGTAGCCCAGAGAGTCAGAGTTAAGTAGATTTAGACTCGAGAGAACCAGTAAGCTCTGAATCTTCCCACTTTCAATTAGAATAGTCATCCTTAGAATCCCCAACCCTGAGCCCGACGCTCGGGAGTTTCTTCAGTGGGTTCACAGAGGTGCTGGGAAAAGGACATGAGTACAAGAAGAGCATTATTATCGATGACCTCGTACATTGAACCGTTTGGCATGAGCCAAGCCCTTTTCATAGCACTGCTGCTCGCAATTGTACCCATATCTAGAATTACGATTCAGTTTGTGGGGATCTAATGTGTGGTTGGGAGAGAGAGGGCTCACTTGCAATTCTTCTTTATGGTCTCCCCATCTTCAAAAAGCGGAGCGTGGGCATGACGTCAATGCCCGAGCAAGTTACTGGGTTTGAACATGCATACCTCTCTTCTTTTGCGCAAGTCGCCATCGCCACATAGTATCCTGGAAAAAAGAAGACCAACACTCGGTACAGATCCAATCCTCCTTGGTCCACTTTGAGTACTCGTCGCATCTGCAAGCGAACATTTGATGGATGAGTCTCGACCAGTTACCATCCAGCGCTAGTCCGAGTGGCTTCTCGAGCTGGTTGGAGGATAGATTGCTTGCTACAAGGAATTCTCGATCTAGCCGCCCTTTCAGGTCGTCCCAGTCTAACAGAATTACTGGCAAGTTCTTTTACTCCACATGACAAAGACGCACTGGTTTCATTGAACAAGACAGGGAGCATTCGCACGCCACGACAAATCCGGGCTACCATACCAGCAGTACCACAATGGTGGCCTGTTCAGATGAGTTATAATAGTATATTGTGGAGGAAATCATTGGTCGTACATAGGTCGTGCTCGCCGTTGATCTTGTCGAGAATGATGCTAACAGCTCCAGGAGGTACATCAATATGGCGTTCTTGAGCGATCTCAGAAAAAGGGTGCGTAAGAAACTTTGTATATGGACCGTCGTCATCCAGATACTGTATTGGGAGATGGGAGGACGTCTCATCTTCATAGCAACGTAGAATGATGTGAGGACCTGCAAAGAGAAACATTCCGTCCCAGTCATCTGCGTGGACACCATTACTGTAAAACTCGGAAGTTTGAGAAACATCCCAAGACCAACATGTGTCCCAAGTCCCTCCTAAGCCACGCCCTTCTGCAAAGATACCCCATGAGGCGGTTGAAACGAGAAATCGAGCTAATCCGCCTATCTGGATAAGCTCTTGCGATGGAAATTGTTGAAGGAAGCATTTTTGGTCCTTCCAACTCTTCTTGAGCTTTGATTCGCGATCATAGTCTTCGTCGGTAAAACTCCGCCTCGGAACGAATCGACGGGGTCCATAAAGCACAGACATGAGCCAGATTCGATATATGGCCCGCTGAAATCGAACTGATTCCACGCGAGACAATTTGCTCGTCCGCGAAGTCCGGTCCTTTTGTCTGCGTAAAGTCAACGGCTGTCCAGGAAAATAGGATGCTGAATGCAAGCGACATCCTCACCCCCAGCTGTACAGGTTTTCCAAGTCAGTCATAATGTTGGCATTGCTCATGAGAAGGCGCTCTTCTTCACGTGAGGGCGTTTGGTTTATCGTCTCGCTCTCACTTGGAAGGTCGCTGGCGTCCTGTGGGAGACTCGCAGAAGCTTGGTACCGGGCGAGTCGCAACGCCTGAGGTAGCACAGGGCCAACGAGATCGTAAGGTGAGCTCATCACTGATGAATGATAGGTGATTGGGTTAGTACTAGACAAGCCGTCTTCGAAGGCTCGTGCGCAGATGTTGTTTGACGCCGAAACTCAAATTTCAAAGCTTCCAGCGCTCTCGGTCCGCTGTTCGAACGCTTCCGAGTGGCACCGGCGATTTAGTCGTCGACTTACACTGTAGGCTGACCGCGAGTGTTGCCCCATCCGAGTCGTCGGGTGTGCCGGGGTGTTCAACTTCACCAACCCGTTTACTCTGTCACCGGACGTCGCATTCTACTACACGGTGCAGTAAGCATGCGAAGCGTTGAACTAGTTTGGGCCATTCAGAACTAGGGATAGCCCTGTGTCAATGTGTTCCGTGATGCTTTCCATTTCGAACACTGGATTGTCACCAAATGAACCTGACGTCAATTGACTCTGTATGGTGATTTCAAGTTCACTCCGATGGTATTGCTGAGTCGGATGATCTGACTTTCGCTGGTTCAATCCGCACAACGCCCAAAAAGAAGAAAAGCATGGCTTCGGTGTGCATACATATTCAGAAGGAACAAGGATGCATAATAGGGCCGAGGTATGAGCACAGATGTGCAGCACGTTTTGTCAAGTTTCCCTGCTGGACTCGAGACAAATTTTACGTGTAAATGTTCAGAGACCTAAACTCAAAGTACGCGTTTACCAACGCCGCTGGATTGTTGTTCACAAAATCTAACCAGATGGTGAGTCACTTCTGCCACTATCGGATAGATCAACTTGGTGCACGCTCACCGACACAGGTCGAGGGGCATCCGCTCGAGCCGTAGGTGTTGCCGGCCCAATCGCCACCTATACGAAGCAATCCGCCCAGTCCAGTGCATCAAACACGCAACAATTTGGGTTTCACGTACACAAGGCCAGATTGATGGCGATGTTCATAGGTCCGAAATGAGACGGGAAATCGCAGTTTGTGTTGTAGAAGAAAGCCGCGGGCTGGCCCTGGATGGCTAGCATCAGTGATTTGCTTCAGGCGTCTCATAAGCGGATAAATTACCCAGTTATCTGGCGTGACGGAGCCGCCCGGATTCTTGACCTCACCAGGGACATTTGGATCGCCACGTTCCCAGAAGAATATCTTGACGTCAGTCGCGCTCCGCGCAACCGCATACCTGGTCGGATTAGTCAACGTCTATCGACCTTGCGAGAAGAGAAAAAAGGGCAATTCACCAGCCACCGCCAACATTGTTGAAGCCGGGCCCGAAGCTGTTTCCGTCGGCGAATCGAACACCACATCCGGCGTTATTGTTAGCGAATGCATCACAGTCGTCTCCTGCGTCATATCTGATTTGGATGTACTTGAGAAATCACGTGTGATTCACAAACAACGAGAGGGTCATACCCAGTCTGCCATCGACCGCCTGGCTGCGTACAGCCTGGCAGAATATCAGAAACAGGACATCGATTAATACCGTCAACACTTACCTGGACTGGTGTGTAAAGTTGCCTGATTGGGCGACTGGTTATTGACACCTTCAAGGATGTCTATTTCACCCTGTGGAGTAGCCGTCAGATACATCAACCAGGGACGTCCATTTAGCCCTACCCCGTATGGCCAATTACCGCCGACTTCCTGGGAACAAAGTGAACATTCGAAACAAAACTTGGATAATAGAAACACACCCTATAAACAACCGAGTGAAAATAGACGCTACGTTAGTGAATGTCTGATTTTATTAGGGTCAAACGAACCCTGAACAAAGACTGAGAATTTCAAATTCCAGAAGAAACAGATGACTCACAAACAGCGGGCCAAGTTCCACAGCCCTCGGGCATATGTAAGATATCAAAGCTGGAACTGCTTCAGCGCAAAAAAAAATCTAGCGAGTATTGTTGGGCTTACATGGCGACGTGTTCACTGTATTGATTCCAAGACAGCAGCCTGAAGGAGTTCCGCCCAGCTCCGTTGGGATCGAGGTAGTTTGTATTGTCTGCTTTCAGACCCACGATGTTGTCACCAGTGACCCAAACCAAGCCTTGGTTCCATGCGGTCCCCGCGTCGACATAGTTCCTGATTTTTGCTCTCAGACGAACATCTCACTAAAGGGTAGGCAGATCACGTACACTCGCCCGTGAGTGGGGTCCGGAATGTTTTGCCACTGGAAGGCATCAATAAACGCATACCCAGTGAGACTGGCGACATTCGAATAAGTTGTGGCCAGTACCCAAGTGGGAACAGCAAGCGCGGCAATGACAAGGAACGATGGTTTAATCATCGAGGAGATCAACAAGATCAGCTGCTCTTTCTCGAGCAAGCATGTCTCCTCTTATACGGAGCAGAAAAAGATCCAGAACGTACGATGGGGCATCTCACCGGACGGGCTCAAGTCCACGGGATCACAACTTTCCGTCACACCTACCGGTGAGTGGCCTTGCCAGGAGAGCCTATGCATGGTACAGTGAGACAGCCGTGGTCACGAGGGTGGAGACATTGATGTTGATGTCGAAAGCCTGCAGCTGCACGGCGAACTCGGAAGATATTCCGGCGCTCATGATCTTGACTCCTACACTCTTTCGGAAATCAGCAGCAAGAAACAGGAAAGCCTGCGCACAGCTACGGGGTCACGGGCTCGTGAGCTGTATGGAGTCGAGATTAAACAGCTTCTGGGGAAGTCCACGAGACATCGATATGAACGGAGTTGACCAGGAACCATGATCGAAAAGCCCTCGGGCTTTACTTCGCCACGTGCTGTTATCTGGTAATACGCAACCACGTGGTCCACTTTGCTGAGTTTGGCAGACTGCAAAGAGAAGCACCGCCCGAGGCTTGCACGGCACGTAACTGGGGTATAAGAGTTATATCTCGAATGCGGTCGAAAGTGCCTTGGCGACTCATTTGATTTGATGGCCAATAAGTGTACCGCTTTGGAAAAGGATTCCGAAGGACTCGGACGATTATTGTTTAAGCCCTTGATTTGATTTTTAGGTACATGACACCGTAAGTATTTCCCAATAACTGAGCTCGCGGAGGTGTCGTGTCATTACCTTGATACGTTAGTTTCTCAGTATTCGGTCGTCGAATGAGACCACTGAGTCGGCATTCGGGGCAGGATTGTGGCGCGTTGCTGATTACGTAACTCCCGAGGCGGTATCCCTGGTACGGACAACGTCGCCTTTCCAGAATTTAAAGACATCTAGGGTGCACTGGAAATCTGCCGCCTATACAATCGTGGTGCGTGCCCGTACCCTGTATGTTGTCGCACCAAGACTGAGAATCTTTCCAGTGTTTGGTGTTGTTTGGGTCCCGAAGTCCATCTAAAAGCGTAGTCCCCCTGTACTTAGCGATTTGAACAGGGAGGCACGAGATCTCTCTCTCAAAAAGGCTCGAACGCATACCACGCCCGTTCGACCGTGTTTCCGCGCCGCGAGTCTAGCGGAATCCCGTCATACACGGTGACCCATGTTAGAGGAGTTGCACCATTTTATAACATGGACATGGCTAGTATTCTCAAAGAAATATCTCCATCTTTCAAGGCTAGTAACTTGATATTTTAGGACTGGATTAATAGTAGGCCGCCGTTCAAAGTGCACCTCTGCGGACACTTTGCATATCTGAGTTCAGGATGACCTCACGAACTCATTTAGTGAGTTGAACCTATCATCGAAGAGTCATGTGGTCGCATACGATCGACCTAGGTGGGTCATGAGTGGCACTTGCTTTAGATGGTGGAGGTCGGAGGGTGGTCGTTAATCATCTGAGGTGATTACAATGGTCCTGACCAAGTTCTTGGCCAAGTCCACTCACTCGTGATGATCGAACGCAGTTTTCATTCGT
>JBBPSC010001357.1:0-10355 GCA_038093395.1 Baorangia bicolor | reverse complement strand
CGACCTTTACGACGTAGTAGGCCAACCGAGGCCATCCGAGAGCTGTGATTGGAGGACGGGTCGATGAAAAAGGGAATTGAGGGTCCTTCCAAAAAAGAAATGGACGCACGGCCCATCCCAACCTCGCTTCAAACTGGCCGGCATCTGAGCAAGCAACCTTCCAAAAATCAAATACCAACTAGGGTCGGCGCTGCCCACGGGGACCTTGCTGCAGGCCATAGCGAAACTGAGGGAAACACCTGTGATGATAATGCCAACGAGAATCTCAGGCAGAAGAATCTTGCCGAAAAAAGATTAAGATTCATCATTCAACGTCAACGTTGATTGCGTCGCCACGCGCGCGATTCCAAATCCCGTCTGTAATCGGCCGACTGTTTGCATATATTTTGAATCTACAGACGAGCAGGGACCTTGCCTTGCCAGCAAGGTAATGTCTACAACACCAGTCGTGATCCATATAACACATATATTCTGGATTTATGGCCAACTCTCAAAGTTCCCTGTGCCGACTCGGAGTGGGACTTGAATTCGGCAAGGTTGTGAACAGTGACATACGGTGACATTTTGTGACCGGCCAATATGTGGGAACGTGGTAAGTTCCATCGGAGACGTCCAATTCGAAGTCAAAACGGCCAAATGCACCTTTGATCTAACCCACGACTTAGAACAGGCTTTCTATCAATTCACGACGATCAAACGATCCATCCAAGAAACGTAAATATAAATACCCCAACCTCTGAGTCGGAGCCCAGGTCCGAGTCACAGCTATACACAGTGTGTAATCTACACCCACCCCGAGTCAGGCTATGCACCCACAGCCCCCAACCCCCTACTTCTCGCACGTAAATTATGATCTTTGATCATCCTATGCACGAAAAAAAAAATGAGACACACGATCAAAAGCCGACGACAACAACTTACAGGGCACTAAACGATGCCAACCCCGCAGCCGGTGTCCCAAGAACGAACACAGGGTCGAGGCTCCGCGAGTATGCTTCGATCACCTGCGTGCGGTCGGTGGTCGGTAACAGCTGGATCGCGCTCACGCTTTGTAGTATCGCGGTGAGCATCGCCGAGGTTAGGTCAGGGGCGTAGACCGTGAGTTCGTGACGGAGTTCGTTGGCGAAGATGCTCCCTGCCATGCTGTACGACGTGCGTGTAGGATGAGAACGGAGCCTGAGACGTGGAAGCAGCGGGGCATGACGTACCTGATACTGACGATCCCCCCAAGGATCTGGCAGAAACTCTGTAAGGGTGGGTAAGGTTACGTCAGTTAATGGATGGATGTGAGCGTTCAAATTGGCATGTGGAACGTACAACGAAAGCCGTCGCCGGGGGGATTAGCGACTCCTTATCTGCGTACTCCGCCTGTCGTACGGAGTCCCTCAATTTGGTTAAGAATATCCTCGATCTATTTTCACCCACCTGGACGGCTACGATGACATTTTGGAATACAAGTCCAACTCCGGCCTAAAATCGCGACGGATACGTTAGGGTAAACTAGGCTGTACAGGTGGCCACGAAAGTCACGCACACCATACAAGATCTGGTACCCCGTGAGATGTGCCGAAGTTGACCCGGCATTCACAGTGTACAGCAGCCCCGATCCGACTGCTGTCAGAGTGGGCCCGAGGAAAAGGAACCACCAGTATCGCCCTGTTTTCTGCAAAATGGTTTCGTCTACCTTTACTGCAGAAGTGGAGTACCAACTGCAAACTCACGGTCACGATACCGCCAGCGATGCCCGCAGCTATGATACAGCAAGGTCAGTCTAGAAAGGATTGGGCAACGTTGCAGCGCACCAATTATCACGGAGACCAGGAACGGCAGGATATCGAGGCCCGAGCGAGTCGCACTGCTGCCCTGTGATTGGTACCTAGCATATGGTTAAGAAAAAATGGTGCTAGAAGGTTCATCGCTTGCCATAGAGGGAGATAGTACTATTCAATGAACAAGTGTTAGGACACCTTCAGAGAAGTCGCTAAACCTAAGGCTTACAGTGGCTAGCATAAGTGCGAAGTACCCAAGGAACTAAAGCAGGTGAGTCATGCGAGCGTGAGCCCAAGTGATATTCACGTACTCCAGAAATGGCGCAGCCGAGTGCAGTTCGGTTGGAGATGACAGTGAGCGGGATCATAGCCTCCTTGCCCTTGTAGCGTTCCCAAGCGAGGAACAATGCGAGAAGCACGCCAGAGACGATAAACAGAGCGATGACGGTTGCGCTATTCCACGGCTTAGTGTTTCCGCCCCATTGCAGAGGCAAAAGCAGAGTTGTAAAGAAACCTATGACGAGGGCTGCACCCATCCAATCAATCCTAAAGGAGCGTTTGAGCATCTCGTATATGAGTACAGAGAATAGCACTACATACGTGAGCCACATGGACCGACCGCCAAGGGAATCAACAGACACAGCAGGAGGGATATTTTTGAGGAAGATAAGTACGAGCAAGACGGCAAGGGCACCACACTAGCGATTCAGTTGAGTGATGCATGACTAAAGCGACGTGGACTCGTTACCGGGAGATTTACTGTGAAGCAGAAACGGTTATATAGCGCCATTAACACGGCATAGATGGACTCACTCCAGAAACACCATCGCCAGGTCAAATGGTCTGAGGTGAAGATGTCCTGTTTGTCCGGAGAAAAGGAACAGACATGGTAATATCATACCTGTGAATACGCCACCTGCGAGGCATGAAGTAAGCCAACAAATAGTTATACGAAGGTGTGCTTACCAAGGAGGGGACCCGCTACGGTGGAGATGCCCAATACGCCGCCAAACGTCGCGAATAAGATTGGACGCAATTCGAGTGGGGTTATCTATGAGAAAAAATGAGCAGAAAGCGCGAAAACAAAACAAAAAAACTGGTAGAATACATCAGGGATTATGGTGGCGACGGATATTTGAATTCTAGAGATACACGACATTTTAAACAGGAAGAACATTATTAAGACAAGGGGAACATACCCAGCTGCGCCGCACCCAGCAACAGCACGACCAAATATAAGGACAGGCATTGATTGAGCGACAGCGCATATTAGAGAGCCAATTTCAAAGACAGTAATGGCTGCAAGAAAGACAAGCTTTTTGCGAGAGAGCATCAAGACTTGGCCGACAACAAGCATACAGCCCCCCTGAGTGAGATAGTCTGTGTAACATAGTGGGTAAGAAGGTACGGAATGAGTGAGGAAGACTTTTTACAGGCTGTCACAACCCAGGTGACATTGCTCAACGCATTGAAAGAGGACACGATACGTGGAAGCGCTGTAGCAACCTGAAAATGATTCGAGGAGTGAAAATAATCGGAGAATAAGACGTACAATGGTCTGATCGAGTGTTATGAGAAGGACTGCGATAAGAAGACCACTAAGGACAGGAGTGAGCAGGTAAGTGGGGGGTAAAGAGAGAGAGGGAGGGTTACATGAAGGCTACGAGGAGCTGCTTTCCTTCGAGATATTGAGACTTGGGTGCGCCACCATCGTTAGCGGCGTCGAGTTTGGCCGGAGACATGACAGGAAAGTCAAAGGCGTTGAACGATACAGAAATACATGCGGTGGAGATGCGTGGGTTGTTATGCCTCAATGCTCCGTCCGCTAGAACCCTCGACCAACTTCGCGTTCATCAGATCAATCCAAAATAGTAACCCGGCATCCTGGAGAACCCCAGTGGTGGCTTACGTATAGGGGCTATGCGACCACCTCGGAACGCCAAGTCCTGCAGGAATCACCTGAGGTTCTTAACACCACAGTCCCTTGATGTCGAAGGCGGCCTTCCTCATGCTGTGTCTCCGTGATTGGATCATCCACTGCAGCGCTAGGTATGCCTGCCATCAGGCCTTTACCATGCCTCCATTTGATCATACTGAAGAGCGGCCGGCCTTGTCAGTTGGTGCAGTTGGCAAGTGTCCCTTGAAAAAAAAAATGACTTGAACAACTCCAGCGTAGTACTTAGTTTCACACGCACTGTCAACCCGAAACTGGATAAAAAGTGATGAACTCACTTTGGGGCAAATCCCGCAGAAGGTTCTCGGGGTGGGACTTGGAGACCGGACAATGACTTGAGTCTCCGAGTCCAGTGGGTCATTTTTCCGGAAGTGGGTTTATGGATGATGGTCATAAATGAAGTACTGACAGACGAAGGCTCAGCCTAACGCCGGCGCCGGCGGGTCATACTAGGCTAGTACTAACAAAAAAAAGGCAATTAGCAGCGCTCGATGGTCGCCGTGGAATTATGTAAGCATACCTCACAAATGGATTACATATATCTCGAATCGTAGATATCAATTTTCATGGCGGCTACCTGTCAAGTCTCCAAAATGGACTACCACCGACTGATTCGAAATTTTCCGGTTGGTCTGGCAAGTCGCTACCACGCTGCACTATCTTATTCAATCTACCGAAAAGAATTCCAGGCCCAAGACAAACCGAGAACACCATCATGATCTCTCAAGTACTCATGTGCTGATGTTGTCATGCGCGGAGTGAGTACTTGGTCTTGAATCGCGAGTACTTTCCAGTTGCGGAAAACACACAACTCAGCTGAGGCTGTCCTTGCGAGATGCGGCCTCCACTGGTATTCCCAGCATTTCCATTGCCCCAAATCAATCATTCGGTGCGGCCGTGTAAGTACGCCGTGTTTGTGTATACAACATTGACAGTACCTTTTTTGGCCAGCAAGTCGTCACCACGCTGCACAGCACGTTCCTATGTGGTTGGGTGCCACATATTCGTGGGTCGTAATTACGTGCACGACCCCCGAACCCGAGCCCAAGGCGATGCCATATCTGCCTCTGCAAAGATCTTCCGAATCGAGAAACGCCATCATGATCACTCACGTGCTGATGTGTATCATGCTGGCCCGGTTTGAACGTGAGAGGAAAAGAGAATCTGGGTGCTCAGCACTCAGTACTTTAGTCTTGAATCCCGAGTACCTTCCAGTTGCAGAAAACACACAGCTTGACCGAAACTGTCCCCTTGCGAGATGGCCTCCACTACTATCCCTCAATTGCCCCAAGTTAACTTGGGCCCTACGTTGGGCGCAGCCCTTATCGGCGTCGTCTTTGCAGCCGTGTAAGTAAATATCCGTTGGTGCCCTGAGCAAAACGGTTGAAGTCGAGTCGCTGTGGTCGTACAATACAGATTCCATGGAATCACTATCCTGCAGGGCATCTTCTACGTGAGTTACTGGACCCTTGTCCTCGGGCCAAGACTGACCTTGTTAATCACATCGCACCATCAGTACCGCACCTATCCAAAAGATCCCATCTTTCTGAAGTTGTTGGTGAGTACTGTCGTCCGAATAAACCTAGCAGTGGAATCAGAGACCCCGCTGACTCGACTCTGAACCAGGTTGCCCTACTATTGCAAGTCTATTCGTCTCCTGTGTGCTGAAGTAAGCTGACCTTTCGTGCGACAGGATCTTGGATACGTTGTCGCTCGCCCTTCTCACCCATGGTGTCTACACGTACCTCGTCATCGATTTTGATAATCTCGTGGCCGTCGACTCGATGGTGTGGTAAGCCAATACGAGCACGATCCGTGCTAAAACAACTCTGACAAAGTTCCCGGATGGTGGTCGACCCTACACAGGAGCATTACGGTAAGGCGTCCCCACAAATATCATCTCAAGGTTGGACATACATCCTGATACTCGATCTTTCTTTTTGCTCCCAGAGTGAACCTACCGTGAGCGGTCTCGTCGCCTTCATCGTTCACCTGTGAGTACGAATGGCTGGACCTCGGGCCTTGACCAACTAAAACTTGATGTCACAACAGGTTTATGGCATATCGCATCCAAGTCTGTAAGTTCACGCATCTACTCGACATATGATTGTATTATACTTTCCGACTCGCTGATAACTTGAACCTTACTAGTGGACCACAGATGGTGGCCTCTTTCCATTGTCATTGTATGCCAAGTTCCTATATCTAGCAACGCGGCGTTTACTTACATCTTGCGTCTTAGGGGGTGGCGTCTATGTTCACATATGGCAAGTACCTTTCCCTTGCACGAGCTTCCAACCAGATGAACTCATACTTTGGTATTCTTCGATAGCTGTCGCCATAGGTGAGGCTGAGTTTTCTTATCGTCTCACAAGTTATGCTGGTATATGCTGAATTGATGCTCTCATCTTCAGCCGCTGTTGTCATAACGTGCGTGTGCCGTTAAAATGCTGGTCACGGTGTTCTGACCCACAATGACAGTCGCACTCAGATCTCGACCATGTCTGCACTTACGAAGTTGCACGTATGTCTCGCCTCAATTTGTTCACAGAATAATCTTGACATTTAATTACGATGCTCTATCCCTCCCCGCGCTATATACGTATACCGTGGTGCAGTGGACCACGTACGGAGGCACAATCTCGACGAGTGGGATCGACCTTATCATCGCTGCCTCAATCACCTATCTCCTCCACCGCAACCGCAGTGGATTTGCACAGTACGCTGACGCCACCCTACGCTTTCACTTAGCCTCGTGATGACTGACGGTTGGACTCTAGGACAGATCGCGTAATCAACTCAATCACGTTGTATGTCATATCGAGTGGGTTGATCACAAGGTCAGACTTTCGTTATGTCCAAACGATTAACTCGCAATAACTGACACTACTTTACTTGCATTCTTCAGCACTTTGACAATGTCAGTGATGATCGCTGTATGTCAAGTCCTTTCCTATGTCGGTGTGCCTTAAGGTGCACGGCAAGCAATCGCGATGACAGATCAGCTAACTATGACACCCTCAGTACTTGCTCGCACCGACGGACTTCTACTTCCAGATAATCAACTTCTCAACGTCCAAAGGTACTGTTCGTCATTTGCGTTCGTCAAACTAAATTTGACTCAATATTGAATCTGTACTTCATGAATCAGCATACACCAACACCCTCCTGGCCACGTAAGGACATTCAATGCAGGCGTTCTTTTCCGTACACAGATCGTTGACTTGGATACACAGGCTTAACTCCCGACAGTACATGCGCGAACCAACATTCGGCTCCCGCGGGACGGTCCTCAAGTTTAAAGCCGCACCACAAAGCACGGATTCAGGTGGTTCAGGTCCGCAAGATGTGATCGAACTGGTGAGTACGACTTCCAACGCGAATGATCGCAACGCTGGCACATGATGCCCCTGACGCGAACGACGGTGCTGACCACTTCACTGGGCAGAATTCCTATCAAAAGCCATCTCCCACTGGGAAAATTTCTGATCCCACCTGGGTGCGTGTGGCCGTTTGAGTGATCTTTCAGGGCGAGGACTCACCGTCGCTTTCCCATTATCTACAGGCCTGATGTTGTCTGGTTCATGTACACCAAGGGCAGTATTCTGAGCGACATATGAAATTAGCATTATCAATAGTAATAAATTATTTATGCGCGGATGGTCTCAAGATGCTGTGAAGTTATGGACGCTTGTGCCCGATTACAATCTGACCGACTCTGACGGCCAAAGTGAGGCGGCCCGAATTGGGCCCGAAAATATCCGCGGCGCGGTAGTGCATTCTTATTTCATGGCAGTAGTGGACCCTGTGGACCGAGTGTGAATCCATCAAGGGACACAGGCAGTGTCGCTGTACCACGACGACGCGCGGTACACCGTGTTAGTATTAGGGATGTACTCAGTGTTGATCGGAAGGAGTGCGGTCCAAGTTGGGAATATTCCCCTCACGTCAGGGCATGCTTCCATAATCTGTCATAGATAATCGATAAGGACCGTACCAGAAGGTTGGGTGTTGAGTTAAAACGGTGGTCCGTGACGTATCTGATTTTTTTTTTTTGTATCATACTAGTATACTTACGATACAACTTGAAGGGGAAGCATCTCCGCCATGTTCTGAGGCTCGGAGATTTGTTGGCAGTGGCCATACGAACCACTCACGGAATCAGACAATGCTACCGATCCTACCGCATGGATGCAGAATTTGATAAGTGACACGAACGTTGACGTCCGAATTGGTGCATAAGTACTTATTTGATGGCGCGGACCAGTGGGAAACCTTGCGACATCATAAGATGGGGGCGTTTTTATATGATATCGATATCACACAAGCGCTGGGATCCTGGTTCGTAGTCGGAAGTAATCAACGTTCAACACTTCGGCAGTTGCCGATCCACCAACTTTCCTTACAACCATCATGCCATCAATCCCATAGCGGTGGTCTTGCTGAACACCGGGGGCCGACAGGGCCCCGCCTGGTCGTAAAAGGTTTGAGAATGAGTTAATAAAACCTATGCAGATACCTCTCTGCTAACCAGCTGGGCTTCCGCAGTTATTTATATCGTCGGTCTTCTTTGATGGCCTCTGCTTTGTAACTTGTCTCTTTGTTCAGCGGACCGAGCACTAACTGTATTGTGAAGTTTCATCCCAAAGCGTTCAGGTGTTCAGTAACGGTCCACCATGTTCTGGCAGACTAAACTCCCCACGATCCCCGTCTCAAGCACCCTCGAGGCGTACGACTACATCATTGTTGGCGGCGGCACCGCCGGTTGTGTTGTCGCCAACCGCCTCTCCGAAGATCCAAGCGTTTCAGTGCTCCTGCTCGAACGCGGTGGCATCAAAGGTGGCTGGTTCTCCAATATTCCCCTGCTCTCCTGCCATTTCGCCTCAGACGGATCTCGTTCCCGAGTCTTTCGTTCCACACCTCAGGAACATCTTGGCGGTCGCACGATAGAGCTCATCGGTTCCAACTCCCTCGGTGGTGCATCCAAGATCAATGCAATGCTGTACAACCGTGGTATACCTGCAGAATACAATTCGTGGCGCGATGCGGGAAGAGCCGGCTGGGGGTATGAAGATATGTTGCGCTTCTTCACTCGCTCCGAGTCGGATCTCGACCAGGATCCTCGCGATCCCAAGCCGTATCATGGCACATCAGGTATGCCTGTCATGGTATACTGATAGCCAGCTTCTCACGACATTTACAGGGGAATGGCCAAACCGTTCTCATAAAGCCCCTTTCTGGGACCACACCCCACAGTAAGTATCACTGTCTTTTTCTGATGTTTGTGCCCATTGACTGCACGCATGTACACCAGCATCATCCGAGCAACCACCGCGCTTGGGGTACCTTACGTGGATGATTTGAACGATCCTTCTCAACCTGCCTATGGTTGCACGAAAATGCACTACACTATGGACAGCAACGGACGAAGAAGCTCGACGTGTACTGCGTTTCTTCCGCCCCATCTTGTCAGCTCTCGCAGCACTAACCTACATGTATGCACCCCGGCCATCGTGCAACGTATCGTCGTATCTCCCGACGCTGGCGGGTCAAGCGAGGCTTCCGCAGAAGGTGTCTGGGTACAAAGCGTTACAGGGGGTCCATCCCGGTTTGTGCGTGCAAAGCGCGAGGTCATCTTGACGGCCGGACCTCTTAATTCACCTCAAATGCTCTTGCTAAGGTCAGCCGCGCATTTCAGGTCATTCACGCGGATTTGTGCTTAGTCCTTGTAGTGGTATCGGCCCAGCAGATCATCTCAAGGAACACCAGGTGCCTGTTCGCAAACATCTTACTGGAGTCGGCTGTCATCTTGTATGTGAACTTTGAAGTCGTGCAACACCTAAATTGACTTGTCTACAGCAAGATCACATGGCCGTTCCCGTACAATTCCGTGTTCCCTTGCGTGACTCCCTCACGCAACTGCGGCTGCGACCCTGGCTGATCATCGTGATCTTCTTCCAGTACTTGCTCTTTGGCACTGGGTGGCTTCTTGGCCCTGTGCCCGAACTGTCGATCTTCATCCAATCCCGCCTCCTTGATGAAAAATTTCGTGTCGCGATGCGTACGAAGGAGGACAAAGATGCATCTCTTTCAAGTAATCTCCCGGATATCGAAGTTATGTCGGTACGAGGAACGATTTCTCCATTTTGCCTGACCGCGTACCCATGTGACCCTTCTAGATCCCCAACGGAGACCTGAAAAAAGTTGTCGACGGCGGCTTTGCATTTTATAATGTTACCCTTCGGCCTACCTCTACGGGTACCGTCCGTCTCGCGTCCACGGACCCCCGTACAGACCCCGTGGTCGACCCAAACTATTTTGCGACTGAGAATGACCGGCAGGTCATGCGGAGCGCCTTGCGCTTTTCCCTGCGCATGAAACATGAACTTGCAGCACAAGGATACGCCATCTCAGACGCCAGCATTCCTGGCCCCACAGACGCGGACATGGATGCGTTCATCCGGAGCGAGTGCCAGAGCACATACCACTACTCGTCGACCTGTCGCATGGGGCCAGAGAGTGAGGGTGGTGTTGTCGATGACCGTCTGAGGGTGCATGGCGTGCGGAACCTGCGGATCGCGGACTCGAGCGTGTTTCCGTCCATCCTTGGTGCCCATCTCGTCGCTGCGACT
>JBBPSC010001356.1:0-10364 GCA_038093395.1 Baorangia bicolor | reverse complement strand
TACCAAAGGGGACTCGTTCAACAGGGATACTCCACAGGCGATGCTCACGAAGAGACCGACGTCTGGGGAGCTGCGAGGATAACGAGTTACAAGGGCGAGAGAGTCTCACAGAGACTTAACAGGGATGCCCAGGGGCGCTGGGTCTTTATACGAGGTTGCCTAGGGTTACTAGGTCTTGGACGAGGAGAGAAGCGTCGACAAAGAGTCACGCTTAGAGACAAGGACAAGGACTTAGGAGTGGAAGCTGGACTTCCAGGGGATTCAAGAAAGTATGCTTGTTAAGCGTAGATCAAGAATAGAGAAGTACAGGAGGAGCGGTGGTGGTATATAAGTATACTGAGAGAGTGCACGGACCAAGCTCCTCATAAGGAAACGAAAGATAGAGAATCGGATGGAAGGTTTAAGGGACACGGACCATTGTGAGAGAAATGGTAAGGAGATAGGCGAGTCCAAAGGGAAGGGTTCAAGATAAGAGAGATACAAGAGTAAGGTTGGAAGGGTCAGCGCGGATGATGAGAAGAGCGGAAGAAATGGAAGCTGACCGACCACGCCAAGTACGAGTAAGGGAACGATGTACAACGAGGAAGAGATGAGGCGAAGAAAGAAAGAAAACTGTAACAGCGAGCCTCCTAAATACTCTATTGGAGATAAAGTTTGGTTAAGCACAACCAATCTCCGCCTTACCTGCGCTTCTAAGAAGCTTATGGAAAAGTGGCTGGGCCCTTATGAAATCACAGCATTTGCCAGTCCAAATGCAGTCACTCTTAAATTACCAAGATCAATGAAGATCCACCCCACTGTGAATATCTCACACATCAAGCCATATAAGGAAAGGCTTCCTGGTCAGAAAGCTGACAAACCAGGGCCAGTGCTAGTCACTGATGATCGTGATGATGAATACGAAGTGAATTACATTGTTGACTCTCGCTTAAAATGCAGAAAACTTGAATATCTTGTTCATTGGGAAGGCTATTCCAATGAAGACCATACGTGGGAAACAGAGGCAAATCTTGCACATGCCAAAGGGGCTATTGCAGATTTTCATGCCACTCACCCCTCCGCACCCCACAGGCTTCGAATGACAAATGTTCAATTCATAAAAATATTTACTCCTATGCCAGATTCCTCTACTCAGCTTGCTGAGAAGGACAAACCATTTGATTGCCTGGAAGTCGATCCATAGAAGGGGGGTAGTGTTACGGGTCTACATTTTCCCCTTCACATTTTCCTTTTTATCTTATCTTATTGCATCATGTGATCCCTAGGATCTAATCGTCTATCTTATCATGAACGCTCACTTACATTTCATGGACTTAGAATCTTTTCGTGCAATGACTGCTTAGTCAGTCTGGACACTCAAACCTTTCACACAGATCTACGATCCACTTACACTGTCACGGTATTCACCTTTTCACTTCATTACCGTGCTGGCTATTATTACTATATGCTTCTCTTCCATTTTACATGCACATCACACGTTGTATGCTTCTCTTCTCTTCCATTCTGCCACACAGCGTGTTGGCCTCATGCTATGCTTCTATGCTTCCATTCCATTCCCATACATGTGGACAAAGCATTGCATATCGTAGATACAGTGTCAATACTGGTAAATACTGTTGTAGTATATAAACCCCCAATGCAGCACCGAAGAACTCCAGTCTAGTTCTTCTGGTTTTTTCCTCTCAAAGGTCCCAGTAGTAGTACTCCCTCTTCTTCTCCTCTCGTCTTAGCCTTTCTAGTGCAACCCTTGAGCTTCAAGCTTTGAGAGTTGTTTCAAAATGAGAGCATAAGGGAGAAGATGAACTGGATGAACAAGGGGGCTGCAACAATGTGGCATCCAAGGAGGGAGATGACATGTTGGGCAAGGATGAGATCAAAGAACATAAACAAAGTTCTTTAGATGAGGGTGCAGATGAGGTGAACAAGGGGGATAGTATGTAATGGCTGTGGAAACCATAGAGAGTTGCCTAAGGACATGGAATGGCAAACCTAAACCTAGAATATGGAGAGGATGACTAGGAGCATGGAGATGAGGAAACGTGTAATGTTGGGGGAGAATACTCGTGACTGTATGGAGTGACTTGGAGTCTAACGTACTAGCCGTTAGCGAGGTTTGAAGACTTGCTGAAGGACTTATGGTTCCGTTGAACATGCTCAAGCGTGGAGAGACAAAGCCCTAAGCTAGAGAAGAATCAACTGGTGATTCCACTACTAGTGTCGGGTTTATATAGTGGAAACGACAGGGGTACATGTGTACTACATGAGGTATGACGTTGCGATGATGTTGTGGTCTAGAGTAGTCTAGCTACTAAAAACGTGTAAGAAACGAGGTAAGTAGAATGGAATGACATGGGGCCAAGAACATAGGGTTGAGGGTAAAGGTACAAACGGCCGCCTGTCAAGGGAAAAAGGATAAGTACATAGGGTTAGGTTCATAATTGTGAAAACAAGTGAAAAAGAGGAAAATGCTGGTTTTGGCTGCTTTTATCATTTCAGGTCTGGGGATGATAGGCAGTGGAGAGGTGGACATCATATTTCAAGAGTTGTGCAAGTTCCCTTGCAAAGGCGGAAGTGAATTATGGACCACAATCAGGAATAAAGGTTTCATGAAGTCTGAATCTCTTGAACACATGATCAAAAAAGATTTGTGCTACTCCGGCAGCATCAATGGTCTTGGAGCAAGGAGTGAGAATTACCTCCTTTGTAAGGCCATGGTCTACTATAACCAGAATAGAGTTGTGGGAGTCAGAGAGGGGAAGATCAGTGATGAGGTTGACCGAGAGCTGTTTGAAGGGAAGGAAGTGGGAGGAGGGAATGGGCAAGAGAGGGGGAATGGTAGGATGGATGTTGACTTTGTTCTGTTGGCACACTGTGCAACTGTTGATGAAGTGTTTTACAAAAGAGGAGAGACTTGGCCACCAGAAGTTGTGTTCAAGGAGAGATTTGGTGTAAAAGATGCCCATATGATTCAAGAAAGGGGAGGAGTGGATGGAATGGAGGAGAGCAGAGCAAGCCATGGAAGGGACATACATATGGCCTTTGAAATAAAGATAACCATTGTTGAAGGTCCAGTCATTCAAGAAAGCGTGAGTGAACAAAGGAGACCCCTCATTGAGGGCAGCTAAGGCCTTAAGCATAAAGGGGTCAGAGGGGGTGGAGGATTTGATATGACAGGCCAGGGAGAGGTCAAGGGCATTGATAATGACTGGGTCTGGGAGGATAATGCAGTCAGCATTGTTTGAGGAGGTGTCAACATTGTCTTTGTGGGAGAGGGCATCAGCAGGACCCATCTGGGATCCAGGGGTGATGGCCCAGATGATGATAGGAAAAGAGCCCAATGGGCTTGATAACAAGAGAGTTTGTGAGGGTCTCAGATATAGGAGAGGTTTTTGTGGTTGGTGATGATAGTCATGGGATAATGGGTGCCTTGGTAGTAGTGTTTTCATTCATTGAGAGCATAAATGACAGCAAGAAGCTCTCTGTCATAGATGTCATAGTTTTGCTCTGCCAAGGAGAAGGTCTTTGAGAAGTAAGCAGTGGGCTTTTTGTCGCCATTGGGGTCATGTTGCATGAGGACAGCACCGGCCATCAGAAGGGATGCATTAGTTATGACAAAGAAAGATTTGGTAATGTCTGGAATGGCAAGAACTGGGGCAGTATAGAAGATATTGCAAAGGGAATCGAAGGCTTTTTGCTGGAGAGGTGTCCAGGCCCATTTCTCATCCTTTTAGGTGAGGAAGGTTAGAGGAGAGACAACATTGGAATAGTTGGAAATGAACTTCTGATAGAAGTTAGTGAAGCCTAAAAAGGACCTTACTTCTTTGACTGACGTTGGAGGTTTCCAGTCTGCTATAGTGGAGAGTTTCTTGGGATCCATGTGAATAAGTTCTTGTCCAATGATGAGGCCAAGATATTCCATGGTGAGGGCATCAAAGGCACATTTGGAGATCTTCAGGGAGAGTTTGAGCTCCTGAAGACATTGGAGAACACAACAAGTGTGTTCATGGTGGAGGGAGAGGAAGCCTGTGGTGGCAATGCTGATGTTGTCCATGTAAATTTTGAGCCAGCATTCAGTGATCATATTAGTGAAGTTGTGGTTCATGAAGGCTTGGAAGGTGCTGGGGGCATTGCAAAAGCCAAAGAACATAACAGTGGGTTCAAAGAGTTCAAGAGGGGTGATGAAAGCAGCCTTCCATTGGTCCTCTTCTTTAATGCGAATGTTGTTGTATCCCCATCAGATATCAAACTTGGTGAAGTATGTTGCATCTTTCATGTTATCAATGAGCTTGGGTATGAGGGGTAAAGGGTAGGTGTTTCAAATGGTATGAGAGTTGAGGTAGCAGTAGTCTTGATAGGGACGAAGCAATCCATTACTTTTTGGAACAAAGAAAAAAGGGGAGGCCTGGGGGGACTTTGAGGGGACAATGCGACCAGTTTTCAAATGTTCTTTGATGAAAGTCTTGCAAGCTTCCTTTTCAGCCAGGTTAAGGGGGTATACCTTGGCCACCTTGGGGGCAAAGGTATCTCTGAGCTCAATGGTGTGGTCAAAGAATTGATGGAAAGGAAGTTGGGAATGCATTACTTCAAAGAAAACATCAGCATAGTCTTTGCAGAAGTCTGGAATGGATACTTCTTTAGATCCTTCAGCAATGTTAAGTTGAGTTGATATGGTGACCTTGTTGATGTATTCCTCATTGGTTCCGTTCAAGAGAGAATACTCACAGAGAGACCTCTCAACCCCTTGGAGATACCTTTGAGCAAACAGGGCAGCAATTTTATGGTCAGGATCAGGGTCAAACCAGTTGGGGTAGAGGGGTTCTTCAGGAATTGTGGGATTGACATTGAGGGTGAAGTATTTCCAATCAATCTAAGGGTTCCATTTCTGGAGCCAGGGCATTCCAAGGATCACTTGGGGGCAACTGAGGTGGGTGATCATGAGTTTCTTGGTGTCAGAGAATGACTTGGTATAAATAGGGACAAAGGCATGATTTTTGATGGTTTCTTTCTGGTTGGGAGTTCCATTAACATTGTAGGTGATGAGTAGGTTGGGGAGAGGCGAGGTTTTAAAGTTTCCAAGGGAGAGAAGTTGAGGATTGATGAAATTTCTGGTTGCACTGGAGTCAATGAGGGCAGTGGTTTCAACAGTTTGGTTCTTTCCTTATAGTGAGATGGGGAGATGCATAGTTCTGTCATTCCTTGGTACTATAAGTACATGGTTCATCATAAGGGAAGGAGATGTTGAGGCAGCTTCCTTTTTTAAAAATCCTGTACCATCTGTTGAGCAGAGACAGTGCTCAACCCGAAGGGAGCAATGTTGTAGGCTAAGCGACTACTTACATAGACAATGGTAAGAGGGGAAAAACTCTTGTTATTATGAAGGCGCATATGGCAGCCTTATATACATACAGAGATGAGAGATTACGTAAGTATATCCTGTATAAGGATAAGATCTCTCATGTATCTACGTACTAGATAAGATATGATATAGGAGTTGATTAGCTGCTTAATAGCACTATGTTCAACACTCCCCCTTGCTAAAAGCCAGGTAAGGCTTATGAGCGGAAAATTGCGCTAAGAAGCAGCGGATACAAGATAGATCAGATTAATAAAAGGTAAGACCTAGTTGAGCCCTGAACTTATTGAACTTTATATGGCCGAGATTTTTGGTAAACATATCGGCAGGGTTATCGTTTCCTTCGATAAAAAAGAGTTGCACTTTGCCATCGGCTGTGACTTCACGTATATAGTGATATCGGATGTCAATGTGTTTACTCCTACTCTCAGTGACTGGGTTTGATGCCATGAAAATGGAACCCTGGTTGTCACCGCGGATGGGGACTGCTGAGAGTTTATACCCTAGTTCAGATAGTAGAGTATGGATCCAGATTGCTTGGTGGCTACAATCAGAGAGCGCCATGTATTCAGCTTCAGTGCTGGACAATGCAACAGATTTCTGGGCATGTGAAGCCCAAGAGAAAATTCCACCTGCTAACTTGAAAAAGTAGCCAGTTTGAGAATGGCGCGTAGTGGGATCTGATGCCCAATCAGAATCGGTGCAGGCAAGAATGCCCTGTCCAGAAGATCCATCATAATCAAGGGAGTAGTTTCTTGTCCCAATGAGATAGCGGCAGATATAGAGCGCTTTATCAAGATGTTCCTTAGATGGGTTAGCCGATTGTCTTGCCAGTGCTATAACAGCATAGGCAATATCAGGGTGTGTGCCTAGCATCAGATATAATAGTGATCCAATCACTGTTTGAAATCTGGATCTCAGGGCTGCACTAGCGGTGCCTTCATTCAGTGTTGGGTAATAACCCGCCGGTAGTGGGGTGGGTGCGACCTTTGCATTTGTCATTCCACATCACTCAATGACTTTGTCAAGATAGGTGCATTGATCTAAAGAGATTTTGCGACCTGAGCAGCGGATGCGCATGTGGAGAAACTCAGTTGTCTCCCCCAGATCTCTGCATTCCCACTTCTGCATGAAGTGCGCTTTGATCTCATCTACCGCGGCTTTGTTAGGGCTGCAGAAAAGAGCGTCATCTACGTAAATGATGGCTACAACCGTACAGGAGCCTTTCTTTTTGTAGAGAAAAATACCAGCATCGGACTTAAGGCACTCAAAGCCGAGTTCTCTCATAGACTCATTTAGGGTTTGCCACCAGGCTAGCCCTGCCTGTTTAAGTCCATAAAGGGCACGAAGTAATTGGAGCACCTTGTGCTCTTGCCCTGGCTTGGTGAAGCCTTCTGGTTGTTCCATGTAGATCTCTTCGTCCAGCTTGCCATATAAATAGGCACTTTTGACGTCAAGTCCAGAGATATACCAGTTTTCAAGTGCGCCGAGTGCTAGCATTAAGCGCACTGTTTCGAATCGCACAACTGGCGAGAATACCTGGTCAAAATCCATGCCTTTGACCTGGGAAAAACCTTTGGCAACCAAACAGGCCTTTTTGCGGCCATCCGGTTTGGCATCAAAAACCCAGTGATTCTTAATGACCTTCCAATTTTGTGGCCGGTCTACTAACTTAAAGACTTTGCGCCTTTTGAGAATTTCCAACTTATCGCGGCAAGCTTGTTCCCATTGGGAACACTCAGCCTTGGGTAGGCGAGCTATGTCTTTGTAGGACCATTCACGAGGTGGCTTAGATGGGCCATCATCAGGGTCGATTGCTTTGGCTAGCAGGAAATGCGCCAATGGTGCTCCTCCATCTAGGCATAGTTGATCAATATCCGGTTCAGAATTTTGATTGGAGGGACCGGGTTCTGGTGCAGCTGGTGCTGCAGGTGGTTGCAGAGGCTGAATGGCCTCTTCCCACTTAGAAAGTTTCTCAGTGTCCTTAAATTGTTGGACTGGATGGCGATCACTGTAGACATTGTCAGGACGGTTTGGAATACGCCTTTTGCGCTGAGAGCGGCGAGGAGCTTGTGGAGGAGCTATAGGGCAAGGGGCCGGAGGAGGACTAGGGGTCCTTGGAGGTGGAGGAGGGCTTTCGGCCCTAGGAGGTGCCTGATGTGGCGCAGGTTGCTGCCTATCGGTAGGAGGGAAGTCTTCATTTCCTTGCATGGTGAGGTCAGGCATGATTCGAGAGGGATCAAAGGGAGGAGCGTCCTGCTGAACGCGAGTGTTGCAACACTTGCTGGCGGTCACACAATGAGGGAACATTGCTTCATTGAAAATCGCATGAGCGGATGTAAAGATGACATTGAGGGGATAGCGCATAAAAATAAAATTGCGCTCATTTCCTGGAGCAATGCCAATGTATGTCATTAGCTCAGATTTGGGGGCTAGCTTATCTTTTCGCACATCAGGCGATAGATACACGTAAGCGCTGTTACGGGTCTACATTTTTCACCCTTCACATATGCACATTTCTGATCTTATCTTATCTTATTGCGTCACGTGATCCACAAGGATCTAATCATCTATCTTATCGTGAACGCTCTACTTACTTTTCTCTTTCATGGACTTAGTCGTTTCGTGCAATTGCTGCTTAGTCAGCATGGACACTCAACTCTTCACATGGATCTAAGATCCCCTTACACTGTCACGGAGTTCACATATTCACTCCATCTCCGTGCCGGCTATTATTACGTATGCTTCTCTTCCATTTGATGTGCACGCGCATCACACATGTTATGCTTCTCTTCTCTTCCATTCTGCCACACCGCGTGTTGGCCTCATGCTATGCTTCTATGCTTCCATTACATTCCCACACATGCGGACAATGCATGGTTATCGTAGATTAGACGTACACAGGTGTACACAACCCATGTAATATATAAACCTCCAATGCAACGCCAGAGAACTGCAGTCTAGTTCTTCTGGTCTTTTCCTCTCATTGAGGTCCCAGTTGGAGTACTCTTCATTCCTCCTCTCCATTACAAGTCTTAGCCTTTCCTCTGTGCAACCTTTGAGCTTTACGCTTTGAGAGTTGTTTCAAGCGCCACATCCAAATACTCTGAGATGTGAAATATCCGGTGTTTCACTGTGCAGCAACTCATATGGGGTGCACCAATTGATTCTCCGAAGCAGAGTGCGGTTGTAAATGTGGATTGCATGTAGTACAGCAAACTCCCACCAGCTTGGAGGTAAGCAGGCCTCATGGCGTATTGCCTCAGCTTTGTCCATCATGGTGCACATGAATCGTTCAGCGTGACCATTCTGTTGAGGAGTGTGGGGGGCAGATTGTAGAATTTTGATGCCATGCTGCTTCAAAAGCGCATCAAAAGCATCGGATTTGTATTCTCCCCCTGCATCTGACATCCATGATATGACTTTGGCAGAATGTTGAGTCAATACCATTGAGAGGAAATCATGCGTGGCAGTGATGGCGCCACCCTTTAGGCGCATGCATGACGCCCATACATGGCCAGTGAAATCGTCTACAAAGATGATCACATATTTGTACTTCCGATATGAATCAATCGGGAAGGATTTGAGATCCGAATGGATTAACTCAAAGGGTTTGGTGGCGCGAGCTGGGTTATGTAAAAATGCTTTGTTAGGCATCTTTCCAAGAGCGCAGCCAGGACACAAAGGGTCCTTGGTGGGTATGGAAATATTTGGAAAGTTCTGAGTGTTCTTCTTTGCATGCGAGAGAACATCGCGAGAGGGATGGGCAAGGTGGCAATGAAGAGTCTGGTAGTCAATTGTATAGACTGTGGCCAGATGTGCATGGGTGGTCTCAAAAGGGAGAGACATAATCGAATAGATTGAATCGCCATAGAATCGAGGATGGAAGGATAGGTATTCCGATCCTGATTTTCGGTAGAAGGTGATGTGCTGCGTATCACCGCGCACAGTCATGTTGTCTTGGAGGAATTTGCCCATAGATAATAATCTACAATTTATATTGGGCACATAGTGGACTGGATATAGGCGCACAGTGTAAGGGTGGCCATTCTCAGGGCGTATAGTCAAAAAGACTATTCCCTTGCCTGTGATCTGAGTGTGACCATTTGCAGTATTGAGAAATATTGGGTGATCCAGCGGCCAATATTGAGCAAAATCATCCATAGACATAGTAAAGTGAAGGGAGGCCCCTGAGTCTATCATCCATTCATGTTCTCACTCAGCTTTGCCTTTGCCTTTGCACTTGGTGCAGCCTGAGTAGGCGACAGAGTGCATACATTTTTGGTCATTTTGACTGTTTATGTACAAAAAGGAGGCAGTAGCTACATCTACACTACTAGTACTCAATCCTGTAGAAGAGGAGAGACAGTGAGTGGGTGTGCTTGAGTGAGAGTGAGAGGGGACTGACATTTCGTCAAGAAACTCGTCCCTGAAGACGGCATCATCACTGTACAACAGTGCGGCATTGTCGAGCAGTGCGCTCGCAATTCCGGCCGCGTCGGCGATTTCAGCGTTGACGTCCAAACCGTAAACGTCGACGATGTCATTGACGTCCCAGGTTTCGGACGGAGGGGCAATGAGCGCGCGAGCATGCTTTGAGGGGGTCGGCGCATCGTCTTTGTCGTCCGAATCGGCTGGGAGGAGTCCCGGGAGAGGGACGTCCTCAGCGACGGGCAAGATGTGTGCCGCAACGTGATTGGTCACAGGCGTGGATGTGAGTGGGGAGAGACGCGCGGTGCCGAAGTGCGCTGCGTCGAGTGACGGGAGCCGTGAGGCTGGGCCTTCAAGAGTGCATGCAACTTCGGCGCTGCCCTCGATGCCCATGTGCTGTGTTACGGGTCTAACATTTTTCTCCTTTATCTTATCTTTTGATCTTATCTTATCGTGTCACGTGATCTTATCAGATCTAATCATCTAACTATCGTGAACGCTCTATCTAATCTTTTGGACTTAGAACTTTTCGCGCAATGGACGCTCACTTCTCACGGATCTAAGATCCACTTACACCTAG